>JAAEAF010005564.1:0-49033 GCA_011037195.1 Triatoma infestans
TTTCCGGTGAAACTCGATATCGAAAATTTGACACGATTACAATACTTCCTCTTACTAGGAATAAGAGAAAGTAAAAAGTTAACAATTAATTTAAACTTAATTTCTGGAAAAATTGCTTGTTTACAGCTATAAAAAAAATTAAAATAAACGTAATTTGTGTTAATTTGTTTTATTTAAATGTGCTTGGAATAGTGTATTGTCCTCCTAATCAATATTGTATTTGCATTGTCATTTCCTCTTAATAAACAGAAAGTAAAGTACTTCATCATTATTCTAGTGAAAAGAATTATTTACCATTGTTATGTAGGTGATTTTTAAAAGGAAAAGCTAGAAGTCTATACTTCACCTTTGTTTACTTTCAAAGTTTATCTTTTAAAACAATGTTGATGTTTGGATTTATAAAACATATAAGAATGTTTATATTTTTTTTCTAAAAGATGAAATGACATTTTTCACATTTTTTTGACATTCTCTTTTTATTCACTATTTAATTACCCACGTACGGTTTTTTTTTTTTTTTTTTATAATATGGATATTTTCTAATATAGGTAATTAAGCTCATTGCTTCACAGTTTTTCAGCTTTTCCCCACATTTAAATGCAATTTCGGTACCCTAATTTAATAAAAATGTAAAATAAAATATATAAAATTGGTAGTATTCTACAAAAATCTTGGCTGTGGTATTTCGGATGTTGGATGTCCAAAATTCAAGAGGCTCTGAAAAGAAAGAGTAGAAGAGGCTCTTGAGGTATTATATCAAGACATAGAAATCCATGGATTTTTTTAAATTTTTTTTTATAATAATATATTTGCAGTTTCAGGCTCTTTGCAGAGACAGTAGACCTTAATATCAATATATACAAAATAAAAAGAGTTATTATAAACAAAACCAAATAAATATATAAAATGTTTGAAGAAATGTTTGCGTTGGTATAGAAAGAAAATTCATTAATTTTGTATACACACACATAACACAAATCTGATTGACTTATATTCAATCAGAGTTTTATTTTTTTTCTAAAAGAAATATCAAGTTTGATTCTCCTGCAATTTTTGATTTTTTGATTAATAAGTATAAAAATATAATATTTTCTCTGCGCAGACCCGTCCGTCCGTCCTTGAGTATATACGTGTTATGATGGTAAATTGGAATGTAGGTCAAATCTGTTAGTAGTTTATCACCTTCAGGAAATGTCACTTTATATATATATATATATATATATAAATAAACCTACCTTCAATCTAATCATACTTTATCATTTCAGACTAAAATACACAACAAGCAGTCGATATATATATATATATATTATATAGGCCTCACTAGCGCTTTCAGAGATTAGCACTGGCAGAGATGGTAAAATATTTTTTGTGACAAATTCAGAAGTATTTCGTTATCTACAATGCCAATAAGTGAAGTATATTAAGTGGTTTTTTTATTTTTATTGTAAGAAAGAGCAAGTTGGAACAATTTTATCTGAGCAAAATTAGAAATACTTCTTATGTAATATAGGGTCCTTTTGTTGTTGTTGTGGTGGTTGGTTCCGCGAGCTGGAAAGCATCAGAGACATTTCCGTGGTAGCCTGCTTCATTTTGTGGTAGAAGAATATACCTCAGTTGTGTGAAACTAAGTCTCTGTACGAGTCTGTGTTGGCACACTGTCTGAAAAACGCATCCTGAAGATGGGCGAACGCCCGAAACCGGTTGATGACCACAAAATGAAGCAGGCTACCACGGAAAATGTCTCTGATCCTTTTGTTTTTTTTTATTAGCAATTTATTAACAACTTAAATTTAATAACTCAGAATGAAAGCAAATTAGTGAGTCTTATTTTTTGTCATAAAAATGAAATGCAAAGTAATAAAAATAAAAAAAAAATCTGGTGTAAAACAAATGACTTCCTTTTACTCGAATTAATACAATTTTAATTATGAAATTTTCTTTAATTCCAACGTTACATTGTTTAGTTAGGCTGGCCGTAAACATGGTAGTGAGGATTTTTACTTAAAATACCTGCGCTACCTTATGTGTGGGACCGGCCTCTATTAAAATCCACAAAGCTTGTGCAAAATTTCAAAATTTAAATAACTAAGTGACAGACACATCCAATACCACCCCTTTAAAATTAAATTTTCACAAAAATGTTACAAAAAAAAAAAAAATCTGGTGTGAAACACTTACACAACTTTCTCTTACTCCAATTCTCAAAATTATAATTGAGAAATTTTATAGTTTGTATATCAAATATAACGAAATTCGTCGAAAACTGAAAAAACTGTCCAGTAAAAGCGCACTTCCGGTTTACTAATTTCCTTGAAACTCGGAATTTTGGCCATATATTTATTTCTAATTAATTTTGTTTGCATGATAGAATTGTATAATCAACTATGATAGCATTTTAGAAAAAAACATAACCCCACCGCTCCTCCAAAAGTGCCTTAAATAAATTTTCCCAGAGAAATGTTCTCAAAAAAAAAGTTGTACATCTTTGTATGTTTAGTTTATATACGAAGTTTCAAGAAAATCGTCGGACACGTTTTTGAGAAAATCGCGGAAAAGTGAAAAAAAATCATTTAGTAAACGTGGTAATGTAATCGCGCTTCCGGTTATCCGATTTTTTTTTTAAACACGTAATTTCTACAACATGTTCAATTCTAATTAACATTATTTATGATAGAATTGTTTAATAAACGGAAATAGCACTTTAGATGAAAACCTAACCCCACTCCACCCCCATAAATACCCTTAAAAGAATTTTTCCAGAGAAAAAAAAGTTGTAGCTCTTTGTAAATGTAGTTGATATACCAAGTTTGTAGAAAATCGTCGCAGCCATTTTTGAGAAAAACGCAAAAACTTAAAAAAAAAAAAACACGAAGTAATTTGGTACTTCCGGTTGTGGAATTTTGATAGATAAGGTACTGTCAGATTCCATGGTGATACCTAAACGGAATATCAAGTTTCAACTTTGTACGGTTTTTCGTTTTTGAGCTATGCTGTTCACATACATACATACACATACCACACACACACACACACACACACACACACACACACACACACACATACACCATCTGCTAAAAACCACTTTTTTGGACTCAGGGGACCTCAAAACGGATATTTCCGGTGAAAACTCGATATCGAAAATTACAATACTGACACAATTACAATATTTCCTCTTACTAGGAGTAAGAGAAAGTAAAAACCTGTTGTGAAACACTCAAACGACTTTCTCTTACTCGAATAAATACAATTTGATCAATAAATTTTCATTAAAATGTTTAGTTAACATGGCCGTAAACATGGTAGTGAGGATTTTACATAAAATACGTGAGCTACCTTATTGTGGACCGCCCTCCATTAAAACCCACAAAGTTTGTGAAAAATTTCAAAATTTAAATAACTAAGTGACAAACACACCCAATACCCCTCTAAAATCAAATTTTCACAAAAATGCCACACAAAAAAAATATGATACGTTTCTATCTAGGCAGCGAGCATTGTAAGTATAATGGATGTGTTAGGTGGAGAGAATTTGGGTCTGGTTGATGAAATAAGAAGACTGGGTTAACACTCGTTAACTATGTATTATAATAATAATAATAATAATGAGACATAGTCTGCCTGGACTTTACAATAGGGAATGGTTAAGGTAGACTGGTATGAAAATGACACGAAGTGACTGGCGAGATGATGAACTATACGGAACTATATTGAATTGTATCGAACTGAATTGAACTGTATATGAACTCTTTAACTGTCTGCCGCTGTATCTATACAATTTCTCCCACTCCAGTCCGAAAGAGTGGTTGGATTCGTTTCTCTTCTCTTTACTTTCTCTGATTGCTGATCTCTCTTTGGTTGCTGTTACATCATCTCCTTATAATGGATGTGTTAGATGGAGAGAATGTAGGTCTGGTTGATGATATGAGAAGACTGGGTTAACACTCGTTAACTATGTATAATAATAATAATAATAATAATGAGACACAGTCTGCCTGGACTTTACAATAGAAAATGGTTAAGGTAGACTGGTATGAAAATGACACGAAGTGACTGGCGAGATGATGAACTATAGTGGACTATTGAACTGTATCGAACTGAATTGAACTGTATATAAACTGTCCGTCGCTGTATTTATACAATTTCTCCCACTCCAGTCTGAGAGAGTGGTTGGGTTCGTTTCTCTTCTCTTTACTCTCTTTGGTTGCTGTTACATAAGTCAAAACATTTTCTGTAAAATCACACTTCCAATTAACTGGTTTTCTTCAAATTTTGGAATTCTATCAATGCTTCTAATATGTATTAATATTAAGTAAGTGGTGAAACCATTTACTATATACTTAAGTGTTACTTTAGAGGAAATCATAATGCTACTGTTCCCCCCATAACCCTCCAAAAAAATTTTCCAAGATAATGTAACAAATAAAAGTGACAACGCGTTTATGAGTGCAAATATTGCATATACAATGTTTAGATAGAAAATCTTTGGATCCGTTTGGCGAGAAAATCTCTTAAAAAAACTGAAATAAAAAATAAAAATCATTCAATAAAGTCGTACTTCCGGTTGATAGATTTTTGCCGGAAATCTTTGTGTCTAATATGGGTGATAGTAATGATTTTGAACTTCCTATAACAATTCATTCAAGTGGTTGAGATATTCTGTTAATAAACACACACACACACACATACGCACACACATAAAGACCATTCGCTATAAACATTTTTTTCGTATGCAGGGCATCAAAAACTTGTATTTTTGGGTGGAAACTCAATTTCAAAAAAATTGCACCATCGTCAAATTTACTAGGAGTAACAGAAAGTAAAAGTAGTGAATCAAATACTAAAATAAACTAAACCTTTGGCATACAGTACCTGAAAAGTGTATGCCAAGGCTTTTTCTATGAAAGGGAGTTTTCGAAATTGAATATTTTTCTACAGGAAACACATGTTATTTACATCCGCTAAGTAAGATTATTTTGTTTATTTGTTAATATTTGTTTGTATTTGTGTGTGTAAACAGAATATCTCAGAAAAAAACGAAGAAATTCAAACAATACTCCGTTCAGATATCACCACCCACATCTGACTATTGTTTTGGCCAATCCATCAACTGGTGTGCGGATATAGTGAATCTTCTTCTCGTAATATTCTTCTAGAAAATCGTTCTGAATATTTTCTTTAAATTTCGTATAATATTAAGATAAATAATATAGGTAAATTAAAAGCATCGCTAGAATTCAAATTTGAAGAAAGACAGTTACCCGGTATTGTGACTTCTTTACAATAGTGTTTTGTGAGTTTTATTATTTTTGTTGTTGCTATTTTCTCGCAAACAGCTACAATAGTTTTCTTTAAAATTGTAATAAATACTAATTTAACATATATTTCACTATTATTTCCAACATTATTTTGGAAAAATTGAAATACGAGATTCTATGAATTCGCAAGAATTCAAATCATAATGATATGGGAGGTTGTTCAATGTAATTCGTACTATGTTCTGGATTACAATGTAATCATCAGAGACATTTTCCGTGGTAGCCTGCTTCATTTTGTGGTCATTGAGCGGTTTCGGGCGTTCGCCCATCTTCAGGATGCGTTTTTTAGACAGTGTGACAACACAGACTTGCACAGAGCAGACTTAGTTTCACACTCCATTTATTATACAAGACTGAGTGGAAACTAAGTCTGCTCTGTGCAAGTCTGTGTTGCCACACTGTCTGAAAAACGCATCCTGAAGATGGGCAAACGCCGAAACCGGTCGATGACCACAAAATGAAGCAGGCTACCACGGAAAATGTCTCTGATGCTTTCCAGCTCTGCGGAACCAACCACCATTACAATGTAATCAGTTTAAATAATCTGTTTGGGTTGGTACATATATCCCGACCAAACTATCTTTATGTTACATAAAAACTAAGTAAAAGTTTTAACTTTAAAGATTGTCAGTATTATATTTGTGTTAATAGCGACTTAGTGAAATCATGGGAGTTTTCACGCCAGATTTATTTAACAACAATTTATTCATACAACTTGAGATATAATAAATCAGAATGATATGAAACCAGTGAGCCTTCTTCTGGATATAAACATAAAATGGAATAAAATGTAAAAATAAAATATAATAAAAACCTTTGACGCAAAAAAGCTTTTGAATTGTCAACTTTGACTGGGGCGTCGTTTTTTTTTTTTATTTGCGATCAGCATATCGCGGCTTTCTTCACCGTTTAGTTCTGGCCTTTACTATTTGGTCTGCTATCAATTATTTTTATCAGGAACTGTTCTTAACTGCTCAAGCTTTCCTCAAAGAATCGAACCTTGATTCTTGTAATGAAGACGAGTGCGTCAGCCGATAAAAAAAATTAATTTTTGCCAAGAAATGAAACATAACACAATACGGTCGTAGGTGTTTTAGAGGAAAAAAAATACTTATTGAATTGGACGTATTTTTATTTTCACTTTCTGAAGTAAGAATGTTAACTTTTATTTATTAAGGTTAAAAAAAAATTATCCATTCATTTTGCGGGCAGTTCATGTCAACATGTTCCAACCTGCATCAACATCTTACTTATAATGCAGATTTTTTTACTTTTATATAAAAGAATTTGTTGACCGTTGCTGAATTAAGGTATGAAGAAATTTGATGAGGATCGGCCAAGAAAAAACATTCAATTATGCCGACGTTTCGACAGAGTTTCCTGTCTTTATCAAGGCTTTAATCTAGAAAAACAATACAATGAGGTACCACAGTGCATTAATAATACTATCAAATGCAAAATAATAATCACAAAAACAAACAAAGCGAAATAAAAAAATAATATTGAACTTACATATAAACAATCGTGAAGATGTGGAATAAGAATTTGTTACATCGCAGAAACATAAAAAGGAAAAAATGAAAATTTTACTTGTGTCTCGTTTAAAATAATCTACAGAAATGAAAGTGGATTGAATAGAAAAGGGATTTGAGGAAATTTTTAGGGGTGGAGTAGGTGAAAGGGAATTCTAGAAGGTCATGTTTTGAAAAAACCGTTATATATCGCGGACAAATTCCTAGTGTCATTACGAAAATTAACAAAAAAATTATTTCTTTTGATATAAATCATTTCTAATATATTTCTTTTTGTGCAGTAATGTTGTCTTTGTCATTTCGTATTCAGGTTGGTACATTCTGTTTTTTAAGTATTGTGTAGTTTGACCAACATAAACAGCTGGACATTGTGTACAATCTATCTGGTAAACGAGGTCTGATTTTTTTACTTTATTTATATAAGTTCTGCATTACCTTATTCTGCAGTTTGTAGTCACTTTGTATTGCATTCGCAATCTTATGAGCTCATAAATTAATGAATGTACTCTTTAATGAGTACTCATTAATCAGAAGTGAAAAATTTGTTTCAGATGCATGAAATATTTGGGGCCCTTATTGCTTTCCAAGGACAAATAAATAAAGAAATTATATATAACGATTGTATTTGTTAATTAATTTCAGGAAGAATGGTAAAATAAGCAACAAGCTTCTATTCTAGTAAACTTTTGAAAGGTATTGTTTCGGAATTAAACTATAAC
Source organism: Triatoma infestans (assembly GCA_011037195.1). NCBI lineage: Eukaryota > Metazoa > Arthropoda > Insecta > Hemiptera > Reduviidae > Triatoma > Triatoma infestans. The sequence goes on from JAAEAF010005564.1 coordinate 7,567, forward strand.
TTTAACCAAGCTGTATTTATACTTTAAGCGGTGGATTTAAATAATAGACAAGTGTTCCATTATGTAATTCGAAGAGGTAAAGCTTTTATAAAACAAATGTTTGTATTGTTATTTAAACACTGAAACAGTTATTAGGGAGGACTGACAGGTTGTTTTCAATGGTTAATCACTTTTTATTTTTCTTAAGAGGTTGTAAGAGAACTTATTGCGAATGTGCCAAATATTCGAAATTGACTTACGCCAGAAATTCACGCTTTAGCGTGAATCTCACCCTCTCTCGCGTCTCATATGCATATAAACAATTTTAGATGTTCCATGAGCTAAGATGGAAAAAAAGCAAACCATAAAATTAATTATTTTCTTTACCTTAACGTTTAACTAAAATCTTAATTAATTTTGACTTACGAGTGTGATCATTAAATTACTACAGTATTATCTTGTCAAGGATTACTAATGGAAAATAACAGATATTTTTTTCCTCACCATCGACGATCTAAAAGGTTATATGGTGGAGCACAAAATTCCTTTCTTCCAGCAATTCTTATCACTCCAATCATATTCATAGAGCCCCCTTGCCGCCATTCCTTCCTGGACAGCCTCCATCCATCTCTTGTTAAGCCTTCCTTCATCCACTTGGCTTGTATTCTAACATTTTCCTCGGGCATCGCTCATTACCCATTCTCTTTACATGACCGTAACAGAGCAATTTTCTTGTTTCGATTGAAAACAACAGATTTTTTTTTGTATGTACGCGATCCCTTATTTAGACATTTGGAATTCGCTGCAAACGTGAAACACCGCAGCTTCTCCTCCAAAAATCTATTTCTAGGGCTAAGAGCTTCCTAACAGATATTTAAAAAGTTTATATAATATATATATGTGTGCGTGTGTGTGTGTGTGTGTTTGTTTGTATGTGCACGTATAGGAGAGGGAGAGACAAATAAGTCAGCATCGAAAATGCATCTACTCTTTGTAGAGAAGTTATTGTGGGTTTGTACTGAGAAAAATTTAGACTAGAAAAATACACTGATTGAACAGTGATATATTAAGTAAGAAACCGAGTACTGTAAGGACTTTACAGAACAGATATCGAGATAGTGGTAGCGCGAGTAGAAATGTCAGACTGTACTGGCAGATGGTGATGCTTTCTTGAAGACTGTGTGTACAATAATAGCCTAGCCTTTATAATGTATATATATATATATATGCTTGTATAAAACTTCTCCTAGTTCTCCTTATAGATCTCCTAGGGGTTAAGGTAGGTGGATCTTGATCTTCCCTAGCTTATGTTAGGGAGATGATTACGTCTCATGTGACCTGGCGGATGAAGTAGCAGTTGGGTGGATTGCCATATGATAGGTTGCTAGAAATCACGTTTAATAGACTTTAGAAATTTACAAGGGTATCCAGGTCAAAGGCTTTGAGCAATGTAAGATAGATATTACTGAAGTTTTTTTTTGTTTAAGATTATGCAGTGGAAGACGCAAATGGAAAAACTGAAATAGATTTATCATTTTTGAAGGAATTTGTACGTTTCTAAAGAATTTTTTTTAAGCTCCTGCTTATTGCCTTCACATGTTACTATTGTAGTGGGATCCGAAGAGCGGAGAAGCAGACTTTTAATGAATCAAAAGTCAGATACTCCACACCTAGGCCAGATTAGGAAGGGAGAGTTCGATTCACATAAATAGAGCGACAGCACAACAGTTTGAAGAGAATTTTACAACAGTACAACCAGTCAGCAACCTATTGACTACCTTCTTATTACTCAGCCAGTCTGGCTCTTTATTATTCTCTCGCTACCTAACTTCTATTTTACTGTAAAACCCTTACAGTTTGTGACTTCTATTCATTATACAGTGTTCTGCATATCGTCTAGTTTATTTCTCTAAAATCCATTCTCTCTAATTCTCTCTGTTTTTAACATCTTTTATACTATAAACAATCAAAAAAGAAATATATTCAAGATTAGATAATAATTTTATTATAAGTAATATAAAGATTTACTATTCCGTCAACTCTTTCTACTATTGCTAGACAAGTTGCTGTTTCCATTATCTATTGATGAATAGAAAGCTGTTTGGGTGATGGGATAAAAATTGGTAGAGCCATAATTTAAATGTTGCCTTTCGCAGAAGATTTAGTCTTGCTTTCTTCAAACAGCTTGATGTTGTAGAAAATGATCAATGCTTAATACTTATCGGGTACGGAAGTTCATCCTACAACATTGTCCGGCACCACAACGACTACAGCGCTAACTAGCCGTAGTAAATTTCACTAAGTATCTACCCCTGCCTATTTCAACAAGACAACACACTTTACTTTTGCGCCTTTTTTTTCTTGTTTAATAAAAAATATAAAACAACCAGAAATATCCATAAATATACTTATAATGGATATGTTGGGTGGAGAGAATTTAGGTCTAGTAGATGAAATGAGAAGACTGGGTTAACACTGGTTAACTAAGTATAATAATAATAAGGCACAGTCTGCCTGGACTTTACAATAGAGAATGGTTAAGGTAGAGTGGTATGAGAATGACACGAAGTGACTGGTGAGATGGTGAACTATATTGAATTGTCTTGAACTATTTCTCTGGACTGTCCGTCGCTCTATATATATGTTTCTGCCACTCCAGTCCGAGAGAGCGGTTGAGTTCGTTTCTCTTCTCTTTACTCTCTTTGGTTGCTGCTGGACTATGTCTCATTATTATTATTATACATAGTTAACCCAGTCTACTCATTTCATCAACCAGACCTGAATTCTCTCCACCTAACACATCTATTATATTGAACTGTATCGAACTGAATCCCGATGGACTGTCCGTCGCTGTATTTATGCAGTTTCTCCCACTCCAGTCCAAGAGAGTGGTTCGGTTTGTTTCTCTTCTCTTTACTCTCTTTGGTTGCTGTTACATACTCTTAAATATGGTATCATTAAAATCCTTTTGATTGCAAGTACGAATATATATCATGCGCTAAAATAATTTAATTTAGAAAATTTAATACTAAATTAATTTAATTGCTAATTTAATTTTGGTGTCAGTACCCACCAAATTGTAATTAGTGAGTTATTATTTCAAACCCTGTACCTAATAGTGTAGACAACATTCAAGTGGAACTTGCCAATAAATCTGAATAAACAAAAGGTGTTAGAGAATAAAAGTTTGTAAAATTTACTTTTATAATTGGTGCTATAGTTATGCTGCTCTGATCTAATATAATGAGTTCTAGAAAATAATATCTAGAGCGAAGATGGATCTATTAGTTCTGGTTGTTCTCTGAACGCAATCTCATTGAACTTACTACTTACTGGTAGAGCCTCCTTTGCGAATCAATCTATGCTTTATCTACACTAATGGACTGTGTCCATTTATCTAACCAAACTGTATTACTGCTTCAATAAACCCGCATTAATTAAATTTTCTATAATACTAGTAATAATTAATTTCAACTTCAACACAATTTTCAACTAGATGTTTTTTGTTTATAAACTTCACATCCAACTTCATTATACTTTCTTCTTTAATATGCTAATGATAGTAAAATTTCTTAATCCTTACCCTTCTTACTTTCTCTTACTAATATATACATATTAGTTTACTCAAATTTTTTTTCTCAAGTTTTTGTAATTTTCTCAAAAACAGCTCCAACGATTTTCAACTTTAAACTTGATATATCGTCAACTACTCATACAAAAAGATTACAAGTTTTATTTGAAACATTTCTCTGCGAAAATTTATTTAAAGGGGACTTTTGTGGGAAGGGGTTAAACTTTTCGGTTAAAGAGTGTTATTTCATTTTATTTACACATTTCTATAATCTAAATAATATTAATTAGGGTTATTATTATATTCATATTATTTAGATAGATAATATGAATATAATTTAATTTTATATTTAATTTTATATTTGAATTTATATATATATATTTTTTTTTAACTTTTATTTGAAATTTACACCTGCACTCGTACAGTACAATAAATAAATATGCTGTGTGTATAATAAAAGTGGCGTGGCAATCATGAATGATGATCATCCAGTGATGACCATCATTAGTCTACCAGTTGGTCACGGGGCCAACGGCGCCTCAGCCGTCTTCGGGGGTTGGAGGGAAGTGTGGTTGAGAATAGGTTTGCAGCTAAAGGATTAGGGTGAAATGATAGTTTTTGGTGGAATTTGTTGTAGCGGGTTTTGGCAAGTTCTGGTATAAATGGAATGTTGAGGTCTGTGTGTATGGAGTGGTTACTGACATAAAAAGGAGCGTTTACAATGCGGCGGAGTATTTTAGATTGGAGTGTTTGTAATCTGTTGATGTTAGATCGTTTAGCTGTCCCGTAAAGTTCAAGTCCGTAAGTCCATATTGGAGCAAGAAGGGAAGTATACAGTCGACGCTTGTTCTGTAGTGTTAGTTTTGAGCGTTTGTCAAGTAGTCTAGCAAGGAGTTTGTATCGTTTGTTTAGTTCAGCCCGTTTAAGTCTCGTATGAGGGTTCCAAGTTAGTCTTTTGTCTAGGTACAGTCCAAGGTACCGCACATGGTCGGCTGGTGGGATAGGAGTGTTATATAAGAAGACAGGTCCAAGAGTTGTTCGTTTGAGTGTGAAGACTATGTATTTGGATTTGTTTGGGTTGATTTTTATTCGCCATTTTTGTAGCCAGGGTTCTAGTGAGTGAAGGTGAGATTGTAGAGAGCGGATAGCGAAGACAGAATCAGTATGTGTGGAGAGAATGGCAGTGTCGTCAGCGAAGGTGTATATGGAGGTGTTGGGATTTGTAGGTAAGTCGGCTGTAAAGATTGTGTAGAGAAGAGGAGCTAAGACGCTACCTTGTGGTACACCAGCAAGGACAAGAAAAATAGATGATCGAGAAGAGCCTTGAGTTACTAGGAAGAATCGGTCGGAGAAATAGGATTTGAGTATAAGATAGTATGTGCTTGGTAGAATACCCTTAAGCTTCCATAGCAAACCCTTGTGCCATACTCGGTCAAAGGCCTGTGAGACATCCAAGAATACTCCAGCGCAGAAATGTTTAAGCTCCAGTGATGTAGCGATGGTGTCCACAACGCGATGGGCCTGCTGGATTGTAGAGTGGCAACTGCGAAAACCAAATTGATGATTTGGGATAATTTCAAGGCCATCAAAACTTTCTTGAAGGCGTGGTAGGAGGAGTCTCTCAAAAATTTTGCCTAGAATCGAGAGGAGGCTGATAGGGCGATAGGAGGAAGGTAGATGCGTGGGTTTTGAAGGTTTAGGTATCATACAGATGGTGGAGAATTTCCAAAGAATAGGATAGTAGGTAGTTCTCAGTATTGAATTGTAGATGGTTGTAAGGAAGACTATTGCTTTTCTAGGAAGTTGAAGGAGAATGTGTGCTGTGATTAAATCATAACCTGGACTCTTTTTAGGGGGAAGATTGATAATGGCCTCCTTGACTTGCTTGGGTGTGAATGATTTAGGAGGAAGAGAAACTAGTAAAGGAATGTCCAAGTCGGTATTGACGTCTTGGGTGTGTTGTAGATTTTGAGTGTCAGGATGTGGGGTGAAGACGGAAGAGAGGTGAGCTGCAAGTAAGTCAGCTTTTTCTTGATCAGATTTGGCCCAGGAGTTGTCAGCAGAACGGAGAGGGGAGGAGGTTTGTTGAAATTTTAATATTCGTCGGGTGACAGTCCAGAGTGAGTTGTCGTCAGTAGTAAGAGATTTTGTATAGTTAGCGTATTGGGTGTTATAGTATTTTTGAAGTTCGTTTTTAAGCTGTCTTGCAAGATGATTGAAATTTTGTTTGTGGGAAGGATACCTAGTTCGCTGCCAAAGAGATCTTGCTCGTCGCTTTTGAGTTATAAGAGTGCGGAGTAGGATAGGTAAGTTATAAGGGAAACGTTCTGTCCGTTTAGTTGTACAGTATGAAGTCGCTTGCCATATGCTTTGCTGTATGGCAGCAGCGAAGTTGTCAACAGCATCGTCTAGTTGTTGGGGTGTTTTAAGAGCTGTTTTAAGTTCAATTTGTTGTTCGAGTCGGTCTCTAAATAAGTCCCAGTGTATCGGTCCATTGAGCAATGTAGGTTTTGGAGGGGATGGTTTGGGGTGAATATCCATTGTAAGTATGACGGGGCTGTGGTCGGATGATAGGTCATCTAAGGTGAATGCGTCAGTATGGAATGATGAAATGATGGAGCAGATGAAAAAGTCAAGCAAGTCAGGTCGTTTATTTAGAGCAGTTGGCCAGTAAGTTGGTTGAGAAGGAGAGATGTAGGATAAGCTTGTTTGGGAGAGTGCATTGTAGAGAATGCGTCCTCTTGGGTTTGCCACTCGACTACCCCAGCGAGGATGTTTCGCGTTGTAGTCACCACCACTCACGAAACGGGAGCCCAGTGATTTGAAGAAGGAAAGAAATTGATTGTGATGAATTGTTTGGTTAGGAGGACAGTATACGGCAGCAATGTTGTAATGGAAGGGTTCGCTATGGAGGGAGATCACAGTAGGCTGTATGTAGTTAGTGGCATTGCAAGGAATGAAGAAGTGAGATAAAGAGTTTCTTATAAGGATGGCTGAGCCGCCATGTGCAGAATTTATATTTAATAGATTATATTATAATTATTGAGATATTAATTCTAATAATATTTTGATTAATATTATTACATTAATATCATTATTTTGAAGATAATAGGATGAACAAAACTGCGTCTATTATAGAAAAATATTTTTTCACGCAGTAAAATATTTTTCAGTTTTCTGCTATTTTTAATTTCTCTTACTGTAATCGTATCAAATTTTCATTATCGAGTTGTCACCGGAAATATATGTTTTGAGGTCCCCTGAATCCAAAAAAGTGGTTTTTTAGCAAATGGTGTGTGTGCGCGCGTATATGTATGTATGTTACACAGCATAGCTCAAAAACTAAAAATCGCAGAAACTTCAAACTTGATATTCCGTTTGGGTATCACCATGGGATCCAACAGTAGCTTATCTGTCAAATTCCTCAACTGGAAGTACCACTTTACTGAGTGGGTTTTTTTTTTTTTTTTTTTCCTTTTGTTGCAATTTTCTCAAAAATGGCTCTAAGGATTTTCTTTAAACTTGGAACATCAACCACACATACAAAGAGCTTCAATTTTAATTTGTAACATTTCTCCGGGAAAATGCATTTAAAGGCACTTTTAGGTGAGCGGGTGGGTGGATTGTCTTCTAAAGTACTATTTCCGTTTATTATACAATTCTATCATCTAAATAATATTAATTAGAATTAAATATGTTGTTGAAAAATTCCTTGTTTGAAGAAAATCATATGACCGGAAGTGCGTTTTTTACTGTAATGTATTTTTCAGTTTTCTGCTATTTTCTCTAAAACGGCTCTAACGATTTCGTTTAAACTATGGATGTTAACTATACATATACGGAGCTACAGCTTTTATTTGAAACATTTATCCGGATAAGGTCATTTAAGGGGGCTTTTCGCGGAGGGATGGGGTTGTTTTCTCTAAACTGCTATCATAGTTGATTATATAACTCCACCATCTAGAAAATTAATTAGAAATAAATAGATTACCCAGAATTCTGAGTTTCAAGAAAATTAGTTAATCAGAAAGTGCGCTTTTACTGAACAGTTTTTTTTTTTTTTTTTCTCCAGTTTTTGCTATTTTCTCCATTATAACACCGACGAGATTCATTAAATTTAGTGTACTAACTAAAAAAAATTTGTCAATCACAATATTGAAAACTGGAGTAAGAGAAAGTTGTGTGAGTGTATCACACCAGATTTTTTCTAAAAAGGGATCAAACGTTTTTCTTTAAACTAAGAATGTGAACTACATATAGAGGGTGAGTCAAATATAAACCGGACTGTTTTTGTATATATTTCTTTATGATAAGATATGACAAAAAATATATTTAATATTTTTCAAACATTTTTACACTCTACACATTTTTCCCAACATTTTGGAAGCTTGAAGATGCCTTCTTCAAAAGAAGTTTTTAGACTTATCAGCCAATTGCGTACGTAATCTTCGACAGCTTGATCGTCTTCAAACCGTTCTCCTCCCAGTGCTTGTTTCAAGGGCCCAAACAGAAAGTAGTCACAGGGAGATAAATCTCGGCTTTAGGGAGGGTGTTCAAGGGTTTTCCAATGCAGTTCGGTCAATTTGTCCTTTGTCAAAGTCGCCGTCATTTGTCGTGAAGGAGGATGACATCTCTGATTGGAATACCCCATCTTTTAGTCCTGTAGGCGGCTTTCGCTGACTCCAAGTGCTGGCAGAAGTAGGCGGAATTCACTGTGCGCCAATGGTGTAAGAAGTAAACGAGTAAAACTCCCCTCCATTCCCAAAAAAACAGTCGCGAGCACTTTTCCGGCAGAGAGACGGGATTTTGCCTTCACAGGGAATGCTTCATCTTTTTTTTCGCCATTCTTTACTCGCCATTTTTGATACCGGCGTGTAGTGGTGAACCCACATCTCATCACATGTCACAATGCGCCTCAAAAACAACTCCCCTTCCTGCCGGAATTGATTCAAAAGTCTCTCAGTGATTTGTAATCTGACCTCTTTTTGATTTGTGGTCAGTAACCTGGGAACCTATCGAGCATAGACTTTTCTGATGCCAAGCTGCTCTGTGATTAAGTGATGCACTTCCATGGCTGATTCCTTACTCTGAAGCGATTTCATCGATTTTTACGCGGCGGCCACCTTCAATAAGATTACGTACAGCACGGATTTGTCATCGGTGACACTTGATCTTGGGCATTGATCGTGACCTAGATTTTCTACACTTTCACGTTCACCTTTATACTTCTTAGCCCAATCAAACACTTGGGTCCGAGAAAGGGTACCATCACCAAACTGTGCTTGTAATCGATGTCAAATTTCCGTTGGTTTAGCACCTTCGTTAGTTAAAAACTTAACAATAATACGTTGCGTCAGTCATGGCTGTCCTGGCGACAGAACAGAGATAAACAATTGCCGATTAAGTTCCCCCACTCCTAACTCACCGACCTTGGGTGTGCTGCTCCCGCCATCTTGTTTGGGACGGCCTGATCAGGCACTAAGAAGAAGTCCGGTTTATATTTGACTTACCCTCGTACAAAGAGCCAACAACTTTTAGGGGTAAAGTCATTTAAGGTGGCTTTTGGAGGAGGGGTAGGATCATGTTTTCCTTGTTAATGTGCTATTTCAATTTATTATATAATTGTGTCCTTTAAATAGAATTAAATATGTTGCCAATATTTCGAGTTTCAAGAAAATGAGTAAATCGTTTTTATTGAACAGTTTTTTTTTTTCAGTTTTCGCGATTTTCTCCTTGAAAACACCTATGAATTTAATTAAATTTGGTATATTACTGTAAATATAATCATTAGTGTGAAACTTTTTTTCATTTAAATAACTATTAGAGGGAAATATCCTCCAAAAATATCATTTTTTTAATTTTAGATTCTCTCCCATCGATATAAAACTGAAGACAAATATTTAGTAACAATTATAAGTTTGAAGGAAATTAGTCTATTACAGTTTTGTTAACGGCAGTAAGGGAAAGTCGACTGAGTGTTTCACACCAGTTTAATTGATATAAAAATTGAAGATCTAATGATGCCTATTCTTTAAACGAAATAAATAGAAGTGGTTTCATAAATAAATTTAGCTCATACTTCACTACTGAATTGCTTTCTTTTGATGCTGTTAAAGGAAATATTGCAATGTCAAATTAGAAATTGAGTTTTTACCATTCATCGAAATCATATTTCAAATCCATCAACCGAAAGTACGACTCTATTGAATGTTTTTTTTTTTTATTTGGTCGCCATTTTCTCAAAAACTGCTCCAAAGATTTTTTTTTTCCTTAAATCTTTGTTAATTATAAAGTAAAGTAATGCCTATTATTAATCGGGTGCCTGGTGGCATGGGACCTAAGCCTATATGGCTTTTATCCCCCCCGATGCCCCCATATCATCCCCATAAATAGTCTTCCCCCGGTAGCATACCGGTCAGTCTACAATATCCCAAGATACCCTTTAACTCCAAGTCGCCCAGGCAATCCTGCGAGAGTGGTACCCTCCCAAATACGCGAAACCTAGTACCAGCGAAACGGGGACACTGACATAAATAGTGATACACCGTTTCCCTGACTCCGTCATCGCATTCTGACAAATGGGACTAGACGTCCTCCCTATGTTAAACAAGTGACTAGACAACCAAGTGTGTCCAGTCACTACCCCCACCAAGGTCCTCAGACCTATCCTACTGAGGGACAGGAGATAATCCGAAACTCCCTGCTTGATTCCTTTTATAAATCTTTTAGCTTGGCGGCACCCCTGCGTGTCCCCCCAGCATTTCTCCAAGACTCTCATCTCCCAAAGTCTAATCTGTTTATCACGAAACCTCTTAGTGGCGGCAAGGGCTGGTTCAGGACCACAAAATGGTAATGAAAATCTCTCCCTAGCCAATTGATCCGCCCTCTCATTGCCCTCTATTCCGGCATGTCCAGGTATCCAATAGAGACACCAAGGCATTAAGCTTTCTCCTACATTCTCCCACTAGTTTCGAGCTCCACCATGGCTTGCTCAAAGCCCTTAGGTGCGGCCTGAAAGTAATGCCTATTTTTTCAGGCGGACTTAACGTCCAACTATCGAATTAGGTCTCGTGGACAGGGGCAGAAGCACCTACTTTACCATTAACATTTTTGAAACCTATATAAAATTTATCAGCTATACGTGGGACTCGAACTGGGAATCTCCCTCTTACAAGTCCATACTCATAACCACTACATCAACACCCACCCCTATCTTTGTTAATTATTTGACGGATGTAAGAAGGTGAGAATTAGAGAGAATGAATTTAGGAATAATGAAGAAATAAACTGGATAGATATGCTGAACCCTGATATAATGAAAATAGAAACACAAACTACAAGAACTTTACACTGTTAATAGAAGTTGGAGAATAAGATAGCGAGAGAATAACTAAGAGAGAGACAGACTGGCTGAGAATTAGAAAGTAGAATGATGTCTTCTCATTGGTATTAAAAACTTTTCTCCTGTAAGGGCTAGGTCAGCTGTATTTACATAAATTCGCCCTCCTTAGTATGGCCTAGATAGCGAGTAACTAGGTTCTTCAGAACCTCACAAATCTTAATGATTCTAATGATGCCATTAGAATTAAAAATTATCTAAGGAAATCTTATGAATGTTTCACATCATTTTTTTCGAGTTCTGATTTTAAGTCAATTATGTGGAGATTAGGAAGTGCTATATCGCCGCCAAATAGAAGGGCCGTCACCTCCGTACTCAATTACTTCTCCCAACTAATATTAACTGGGACAGTGATCTTAAAATGTTGAGTGAAAAAGAGGATGATTAAGTTCAAAGAATTCTGCAATAATTAAATTTAACCCCTTGATGGTGGGGATATTCACTATGCACAGCTACCTTTTTATTTTTAGATTTTATAGCTAACTTTTTATTTTTATTAAGCTAATTTATAGAACACTCACGAATACCCACCACCATAACTAAATTGCTTATATTTAGATAATTTAAAAAGATAATTTTTCATTGTTTTAATATTCTATACAAGGAAAAGATAATATATTTAAATGTTAACGTGAATACTAATTGAGATATAATGCAAAATACTTTTTATTATTTATAATTCCAAAGTATGAGTGATATTTGTAGAAATTCTTTATTTGAATAATATAAAAGATGAAGGTGAGTCTCTAGCCCAAAACACTCTGTGCCTCTAAGTCTCTATACCTGCTATAAAATTTAATAATTCACTGTGAAGGGAAGAAAGGATCATATTGATAATATCATGGAGAGAGTATTTCTGAATTTAATATTTTATGTAAACAAACAAGGTAAAGATTTGTATTTTTTTTTGTTTTGTTTAAATAAAGTTCTCTTAAAGGTTTGTTGAATTAATTTTTTTTTTTCAACGGTGGACTTATTGCTATAAGTCTTGATGAAATTTAGAAGATTTAGTGCTGCCAATGATGGGTATTTATGCAGAATAAACAGGAGATTTCTCTGTGTGATTTATATTACTATTTTTTTTTAAGAATAAAAACCCTAAACAATGGGAGGATCCAGAAGTTATCATGAACGAATGAAAGAAATATAATAATAATAATAATAATAAACACCTATAGCGAAATAGATAAATCAAAACTTACAGAATAATATACAGAAAGAAAAAGAAACGCTGATGATAATGCGCAAATTAATCATAAATAATAAAAACCAAAGTAAGTTGACAAAAACGATTATACAAAAGTAAATCTTCGCATATAAAGTACGAGAGGGACTAATTAAACTAAATTAAAGGACTTTAAAAATAAAAGACTTATAAAAAAAAAACACGAAGGAAACTTGGCAAATTAATAATTAAGAATGCAGTATAAACATGCAATAAATAATTATCACCACAGTATTAATAAAAAAAATAGTTAAATAAATTAAATGGAGCTATACACAAGAATCGAATATTGTTACGTGTGTAGGGAAGAGTGGTGTGTAGTCATTTTTTCACTCTCCCTAACTGCTGTTAGAGGAAGTATTGCAATCGTGACAAATTTTTGAAATCAAGAGTTTTCACCGGAAATATCCGTTTTGAGTCTCCCGAGTTCAAAAAAAAGTAGTTTTTAGCCATTGGTCTGCGTGTCTGAGCGTGGATGTGTGAATGTATGGTGATAGCATATCTCAAAAACGAAAAATCGCAAAATGTTCAAACTTAATATTTCGTTAATGTGCTACCAGGAGATCTGAAAATAAGCTTTTCGTAAAACTCGTTCAACCGGAAGTACCATTTTACTAGAAATTTTCAGTTTTTTTAAGATTTTCTCGAAAATGGTTTCTAAAGATTTTCATTAAACCAAGTATGTGAACGACACATACAAAGAACTACACAACTTTTATTTGAAATATTATCTCCAGGTAAACTTATTTAAGGAGGCTTTTTTTTTGGAGGAGGGGCGGGTTATGTTTTTCTATAGTACTATCTTAGTTGAGGTATGGTATCTGTAATGACATAAAGTCATAGGAAGGTCAAAGTGGTTCCAGCCAGCTGCTATCTTCACAAAGGATGGCAGGAATAAAAAATAATTTATAACTACTGGCCTAGCCGGCCGCTGTCTTCAAGACAAGGCCGCGGCCAAACAAACAACAAAGCCCTTTTCAATACAAGGGTCAACACTTTACATCAAAGCAAGCACCGATAAAGCTGGCCACTGACCTAAATCACTGGTCACCGAACTAACCAAGGTCGCACACTAGGACAGATGTCTTGGTGTGAGTGTTGCTAACACTAATATAAACTTCGCTCCATTGGAAGAGGGGATTATTATACTTCAGGACGTCTAGATTATTATATACGAGTAAGTCAGTAGATCATTATATACGAGTACATCGTTATACGAGCAGCAATTCCACGTCCCTATACAGGTTTTACTTATACTTATTTTCATAATTGTGCATCTTAGTTTATTTATTTTAATCATTTTAAATTATTTGTTGTTTATCTCCTATTTATATCTAAGTATTTCATGTTAATAGTTACCATTTCGCACATTTAAATTACTGTACAAATATAGCCTACTTTTATAAATTCCGTGTTTATAATTCGAGCACTAACTTCCAAAAATCTCTAAACTAACTTCCGCCCTCTTCAAGACATCTACTACATACCTCAGGAATCACAATAAACGATTCCACTACATATCCGAATCATCATTGATACAGAAAATCCAAAGAGCGGAGAAGCACTACAAAAATGAAACAAATTTAGTTACTCCCCATTTAGGCCAGACTAGGAAGGGACAGTTCGATTTTATATATATTTAGTTAGAGGAGAGCAATACAGTTTACGACCAGTTAGCAACCGGTCAGCAACCTATCTACTTACCTTGTCATCATTCAGCCAGTCTGTCTCTTTATATATCTCTCGCTACCTAACTTCTATTGTAAAGTCCTTGCAGTTTGTGTGTTCCTTTCATTACACAGTGTTCAGCTTATATTCTAATTTCTCTAAAACCCATTCTCTCTAATTCCTCTCTCCTTCTCACATCCATTATATTGATTATTTAATTCTGTCATATAAATAAAATTAATTAGAAATAAATAGATTGCCAAAGTTTCAAGTTTCAAGAAAATTACGTAAACCGGAAGTGCGCTTTTACTGAACAGTTTTTTTTTAGTTTTTGCAATTTTCTCCATAAAATTCACCGACGAATTTTATTAAATTTGTTATACTAACTATAAAATTTGTTAATTACAATTTTGAAAACTGCAGTTAGAGAAAGTGGTGTGAGTGATTCACATCAGATTTTTAGATATCTTATATATACCAGATATACAGTCTGAATATAATACAGACTAGATAGATAGTGGCTGGCCCTAAGTATTCTATGTTCGAAAAGGGTCAGTCTGTCATTGCTGCTATCTCTATCCATAAATTTTGATTTACTAATATTTTAATCAAGTTCATTAAGATCCTCCTACAATTGATCTCAATAAAAGAAATCAAACATTAAGGAAATCAGGTCGATAAAAGTGTAACAACAATTTGATTTACAATTGCCCATAGCCGTCAAAAATAAAATATTTAAGAATGCTTTTTTCCAATTCTGAAGAATCTTTGGAAAGATTGAATGTGCTTAAAAGTTTTCTGGTGATGCATGAAAATAGATCTGGCAATTTCCTCCTTAAACGAATTTCCTCTAGAAAAGGAAAAGTAACTTTTGTTTTCATTTTTCATTCCACTTCTTACAATTTATTATATGTGATTTCACGATATGCTGTTATTCGTCAAAGTTCCAACCAATGAGAGAGTATTAGACCTGTATCCAGTAGTCAAGAATGTGGGCTGAGTTGAAAAATACTGGAAGAGTAATAGAGCTGATAGTAAATCGTGATCTGAACGGAGTTATTGTTACAATCTTTCTTTTTTTGTTCACAATATTTCTTTTTTTCTTTGTTGAAAAATTTATTTCAAATGATTTTTATTGACATTTATTTCATTTTTCAAATCTGAATTAAGAAAATATTTTATTATTATTATTATAAGAAAATTGATAAAACAATTTACAAACCGTTTTTATTTACAAAACGTACTATTGAACGTTTGAAAGTTTGTAATATTAAAGTTTTTGTTTTCAAATAAATTCTCTTAGTTAAATAATATTTTGGACAGAAAGTTAAAGTTTAAACATAAATACGAGTATAAACTAAGCTGAAGAAAGGAATGTAGTGGAATTTGCAGAGAAGCTAAAACCACAAAAGGCTGTACTCACAATCGATCCATAAGGAAGAGGGA
Source organism: Triatoma infestans (assembly GCA_011037195.1). Classification (NCBI taxonomy): domain Eukaryota; kingdom Metazoa; phylum Arthropoda; class Insecta; order Hemiptera; family Reduviidae; genus Triatoma; species Triatoma infestans. The sequence continues at coordinate 22,855 of JAAEAF010005564.1, forward strand.
CAACTGGCTTAAAGTACATAGAGAGAATGCCCTCAGGCACCTGTTCTCCCTTCTTTAAGTAATCTTCATGATGACAATAAGATGAACATCCTAGATTTGTTATTTTTAACAACTTAATGGAATATATTTTAAAATAATATATTTATTTTATCTTTCACAACTTTCCAAAAAAAAAAAAGATAAAGTAAATTATTTATCTAACTCCTTCATATAAACCAGATTTTTCATCCCAATCAGCCTATTACCTGCTTTATTTAAAACCTTAGAAATACATAGCGTTCTCCTAAAACATCTCTACTTACGCCATGAATCATTACAAAGAATAACATAATCAACATTGAGATTTTCATAGACTTTATTCTATCGCTCAACAATGTCATTACGTTTAAATGACTTAGCATATAATATGTCTCCCTTGAGTAGAAGCGTTGTTGTCTTTATTGATGTCGCACTTGATCAGATTTCGCATTACATCTTATTGGTAAAGCTTAAGAGCATCCAGCACCTAATCTACCAGAATACACTGTCTATACTCCATGAAGAGCTATGACATTCCACTTTATTGGGAGACGTAAGGACGCCGCGGTTTCCAAAGCCAACCGACTTTGCTTCCAGATCTGCTTTTAACTATAGCTCCCCATATATTTTATTCATCATGGTAGCATTAATTTCAGGACCCACGGAATTCTGAACCTAACTTCTTCGCACCAAAAGACAGTGCATGCCACTTGACTCATGATGACGGTAACTTAAACAAGATACTGTTTTTTTTTACTTTCGCATGCTGTCATAAGAAGAAGTATTGGAATCTGTTAAATTTTTCAAAATCAAGTTTTCACTGAATATTTCTAAATTGCGACTTTACTGAACTTTTTTTTTTTTTGTGAAAATGATTCTAACGATTTTCTTTTTAAACTTCGTATAATATCTGCCTATTACTTTCATTTGAAGCATTTTTCCAAGAAACATTGATTTTTGAGTGTGGGCAACAACGTTATGTTTTCTCTAAAGAAACCACTTCAGTAAAAAGTATGATTCTGCCATCTAAATAGTATTATGGTATATGCTGAAGCTTTTCTAGAAAGCTAGAATTCCAAATTTTGAAAAAATTAGTTAACCAGCAACAATGAGACTTTACTACTGGAACCTGGAATTTAATTACTGCTACCTGTTTTTGATAGTTTCATATAACTTTACCTATATATTTATGTTAACCCAAATGAGTCATATTTAAATTTTTAAGTTAATTTGTTATTTTTTAACAAACTGAAGTAAGTGAAAGTCGCGTGACAGTTTCACAAGATTGTTGAGTTAAAAATTCCTGTTCATCTAAAAGAATATAGGTTTTTTTTATTTTTTTTAACATTTCTGAAATCAGAGAAATCATAATATTGTAACGTTTTTCCCTCTGAACTAGCTGCTGTAACTAGTTTCTAAGTGGGTTCGTTTAGATAAAACACTCAGAAACTTCAATAAAATAAAAAAACACCAATTTATTGTTTAACACAATAAATTACAAATAAAGCACTTAAATAGTAATTAATATACAGTTTAAACCAACAAAAGTTCACTTTTTATTTACTATTCACAAACGCGCACTTGGTTTGTAACAAGACTTTATATCTACACTGACTTCACTCGAGCTGTTGTTCTCTATTTATAACAGTGGAGAAGGGTCTGGAAAGTTCTGGAAAGAGCTAGTGCGCGCCGCCAGCGCTTCCTAGCGGCCACTAGGAGAACTTGAGGTACCTGCTTTCCCTCCTAGATGGCACTGTGGCTGCAATACAATATGTATTTCCTAAGGTGAATATTTTTTAATTCAACTGATTCTGCAAAAAATTTAATTAAATCCTGAAAAATTGTTTGCTAATTTTCAAATTTGTTTGAATTGCCAGAAAATAAAAGTGTGTTGTGAAACACTAACATGAACTTTTTCTCTCTTTAGCAATATTGATTTTCTCATACTGTAAGAGAAATTAAAAAAAACGAAAATATGGAATGGAACACTAACATTACTTTCTCTGTCTACAAATTATTTAGTGATTTTATTGGAAAATTTACTTTAAATTCGGATTTTTTCCAAATTTTAACTTCAATCTCATATATGTAGATCTGAAAGAAGCTAAATTGAGGGAAACATGATTCTAGCCCCCTGAATCCCTCTAAAATCTACTTATTCCAAAAAAAAAATGTTTCAAACAAAAATGATAGGTCTATATATGAGTGTAATTTGAACACCAAGTACAAGGAACCTCGTTTAAATCGAGAAAATCAAAGAAAACTGAAGAAAACCCTTCAGTAAAGTCGCACATTCAGTGAACTGATTTTCTTTGAACTCAAAATTTTGGCAACATATTTAAATTCATATTAAAATTTTATAGATGATAGAATCATATAACAATATATATGGAAATAGCACTTTTAACAAACATTCTGGAAAGAGCTAGAGCGCGCCGCCAGCGCTTCCTAGCGGCCACTAGGAGAACTTGAGGTTCCTGCTTTCTCTCCTAGATGGCACAGTGGCTGCGCTACAATATGTATTTCCTAAGGTGAATATTTTTTAATTCAACTGATTTTGTTAAATTTAATTAAATCCTGAAAAATTATACCAACTTCGCTTCTTCTCCAAATACATCGTGAAATGAATTTTTTTTCGCAAAAAATTTCAAATAAAAATTTTTTAACACTTCATGTATAGTAGAGTTAATACTATGCAATGTTTAAAGAAAATTGTTGGAGCTGTTTTCGGAAAAATAGCACGAAATTTAAAAAAACAAACAAATGCATTCAGTAAATTGGTATTTCCTATCAGCTATTATACATACACACAGAGACCAATTTCTAAAAAATAATTTCATACTGAAAGGAAACGCCAGTGGTAAGAGAAAGTAATTATTTAAAAAAGAAAAAAAGAAAGGGCAAAAGCTTTTAAGTATTTATTTTGGATTTTTCGTAGTAAAGCTGATAGCGATAGTATAACTGCAATTGCTGACTTTATTTATATTTACCAAGTAGTTGATTTTTGATAAGGCACATTTTCCAATTCTTAATATTCCAAATGAAAAAATAAAGTAGTGACAATAAAGTGCATATTGAGATTACGAAATTGATCAACATGCCCCATATATGGTCGCTGTTTTAAATCCATGGTAAAAAGCTCACAGTTCAGATAGACATGGATTATGCAACTAATTAATGCAAGTCTGTGAAACTATGATAAATCCTGTGCCAATTCGCAATTAAAAAAATTCTTTAACCAGATTTTATTTTGTGTAGAATCAACAAAAGCCCTACAGTGTTTAGACTTTCACATTGATCACTTTTTAATTCACAGTTGAATAGAAGCGGTTGAAATTGAACACAATAAATGCTTGGGGTTGAACGAAATAAATTGTTGTAATTGACAACTTCCTAAGCTAGGTTTACGCTCATTGATTTATATATTGTCAAACCACCGTTCCTTGTCAAATTAATTTCTAACGGAATTAGCTATATGAGTTTTTCTGAGTCCGAAAAAGTTATCTATAGGAAAGTTAAAGGAGAGAGAAATAGAGTGTATTTCAACAGCATCTCTATACAGCAAAAAGAAAAAAGAGATAGGAATTTCAAATTTGAATTATTTTTGGGAATTTTAAGGGTACAGGATTCGATTGTTTCAGTTCAAATTGATTACCATCTTACTTTTTTTCGCATTTTCTTCAGCTATTTTTTTTTACTCTCTTTAATTTCAACAGATTATTTTCGTGATACTTCTTTTCGTGGTCATCGACCGGTTTTGGGCGATCAGGATGTTTTATCAAAACATTGTGATAATATAGACTTGCGCAGAGTAAATAAATTTAATGCACTGCCAAGCTTCATTAGATATTTCGACATCAAGATTCACCCACGGCATCATTAGGTTATCAATTATGATGATTGTACCATTATTTGGGCATGTTTGCCTAAAGTTTGAATGTGACTACATTATCTGGCAGCGCTCTCTGTCACAGTAATGGAAAGGCAGTTTACAGTTAAAACTAATTCTTAACTCACAGCTATTCTAGATCTCTGTGAAATGAATTTCCCGACAGCAAATTATAAAAATAAAAGTGATGTAGTCACGTGATGTTATGTGTGTAATCGGGATGCGAACATTAAATGAAATCTTCGGAACTACTTTCGAGAAAATTTTTTTCGGTCAGATTTTGACCGATATCTTCGTGTCCACCCGGCATGCTATTACAAAAACCTGGAATGCCAGGTTTGAACTTTGATTTTTGTGATCTTTTATTTGTTAATAAACTTTTTTTGGTCTCAGTGACTTAAAAAAAAAAAATCACTAAATCATCGCATTATTTGCGCTAAAACATCAATTTCAAAAATTTTAGAGAAGTATCATAAAATACTTCCTCTTAGAGAAAATAGGAAACATAGTGGGAGGTAAATAATAGCGTAGAGAAGAGTTAGCGTACTGGATTCCCACGGGGAGGATCCGGGTTCGAGTCCAGCTGTACTGCCCTTAGATTTTTTTTCTTCCTAGGAGCCTCTGCAGCTCGTTGTCCGTTGATGGACATTGTTGTCTATAACGAAAGAAAACTGTCCGGACGTCCGCTGTGCACTGAGAAGGCTTCGGGCGCCAATAACCATGGATGTTGACGCACCTTAAATTAAAAATAATAATAATAATAATAATAATAGCAACAAGCTGAAAGATATTATTTTAAAAAGTACAGGTAATGAAAGAACATTATTCAAAACGAGAGGTTTGACTATGTAGCTGAAAAGTGATTGGTGTGTTGTGTTGTAGAGTAGTGGTAGCTTGTGTAGCACGAGCGGTTTAGTAAAAGGGCTTGTGTTTGTAAGTTTTAAGAGTGAGAAGTAATAAGAATAATTAAGAAAACACTGGCAGATTAAATTAAATATATTCTTTAAAGATATTTAAATGCTATTCAATAACACGGGCAATATGCTTATTAATTTACTGAAATTGCTTGGAATAAACACTTATGTTTTAACTTATAACTGGCACAGTCCTGATGTGCCCTGCTTCGGTGTCTAGCCTAAATTGTCTTGAAGGAATGTCTTCTAATTGTTATTTCAAATCTTCCCCTGTGAGTAGAAGGGGTAGACAATGCTATCAAGTTCATGAACTCTAAAAGACAATAGTGGTCTTCTACCTGAAATGTCCTTTTGCAAAGGAATTGTCACATATTCTTCATAATTTTTTCAAATTAAATATATTTTTATATTTCTTGCATCCATCACATAGCCAATACTAATGCCATTATTAATGCAGCGTTTCTGAACCTTTTTTTTCTATCGTACCCCTCAGTTGGGTTTTAAGTCTAATTACTGGTCAAGAATCAAAGGTGGAGGTTAGATAAGAAATATACTTCACTATAATTTTTTCATATTAATACATTAAATAAAATCCAAGACTAAACCGGTAATCGAACTCAGTAGCAGGTAGCACTACTGCTCAGCAAGGGAAAAAAACGGTTTGCGAACGGAAAAAATAGATTTTTGATGCTTCTGGGGAACTGTGGCGTTTCCTTTCCTCTAAAGTACTATTTCAGTACAATGTATGCTACCTGTGTAACTTTAATACACATAGAAGTTTGAAAAATCGATTAAACAGAAGTGTGACATTATGGAATGGTATTTCTGTGTTTTTTGGAATTTTCTCGAATACGATTACAAAATTTTTCTTTAAACTTGGGAATACTAATTGCACATATCACTTTTATATGAAACATTTTTCTGATAAAATTGAGTGAAGGATTCCACCAAAATTTTGGCGTTAAATTTCAAATGTTTTGTAGTATTCCTAACCACTATCTTTACCTCGATCCTGCTAACAACATACTTCCCAATCCAATGCAAATTTTCCATAATCCGTATGATAACAATACCTAAAAAAACCTCACCACCTCCATATATCTTATCGACCTAAAGTGCCTGTTACCAATCCTTGGAAAAATCCTTGAAAAACTCCTATTAAAACAACCTACTCCATCTACATGAAAACCCTAAAGTTATCCCTGAACACCAGTTTGGGTTCAGAAAACAGCACTCTACCATTCAACAATACCATCGCGTTGTTGACACCATTGCTTCTTCACTTAAGCGGAAAGAATGCTGCTCGGGAGTTTTCCTCGATGTGAAGCAGGTCTTCGATCGAATGTGGCGTCCTCCCTTTTACACTCCATCTCATCCTTAAATCATACCTCACCGACCTTTACTTCCAAGAAATGCTTGGATCGCCTCCCCCTCTCCTTTCCAAAAGGCCGAAGCAGGAGTTCCTCAAGGAAGCATCCTGGGCCCCATACCTGTATTCGGTATATCCCAAACTAATCCTAATACCATCCTTTGCACCTATGCAGACGATACTGCTATACTTTCCTCGAATCTCAGATCCAGTAATATCCCACAGAAATATGCAGAACCATCTCACTACTTTGCAGAACTGTTAAAAAAATGGAAGATTAAACTCAATGAGAACAAGTGCCACAATATTACCTTCACCATATGTAGAATTACTGCCCCCCCCCCCAATAAATTACAATTAAATTTCTTTGCCAACCTCTGATGTTGCCCGCTACTTTGGGATGTATATCGATAAAAACTCACTTGGAACCCTCACACACGACTGAAAACACAAGAAATGGACACACGGTACAGACAATTAATACGACTCTTAGAGAACAGATCTAGACTCTCACTAGAAAGCAAACGTCTACTATACACATCACTTATTAAACCAATTTGGACTAATTTGGCCTTGAAATATGGGGTTCAACCAAGCGTTCCATCGTAACAATCTTTACAATCCAAAATCCTGAGAAAAATAGTCAACGCTCCTTTTTATGTCTCCACTCGAACAATCAATAACGATCTTAATTTAATATCCCTTTCCTACCAGAAGTAATCAAACTAAGATATAAAAAATGTCACAGCACCCTATCTTCACATCCTAACCCACTAGCCCGTTGCCTTTCATCCCGTACCCTACCAGATAACCCTCCAAGGCGGCTTAAATGCCAGTGGCCTCGAGACATTCTCTCTAGGCCCGTGCTAGTGTCAGTGAATGAATTTTTGATTAGGAGTGCTACCTCTGGATAGTTTCTTCGGATGTTCCACCGTAGTCTTCTCCATCGTTCTTCTACCTCCTAGATAAATGTGAATGGAGTGTAGTGTAGATGTATTTAAGTATGGAAGTGATAAGTGTGGTTTTTATAGTAGGTTAGGAATGTACCTGAGTAGTGAATAAGTTGAGTGTGAGGGTGCTGAATGGTAGTATTTATTGCGTAAATGGGGAGTGAATGAGCGGGGTAGTGAGGTCCTAGGGGTGGGTAACGGTTGTCTGCTGGAATAGTGCGTTAAGTGCAGATGGGCGCCAGGAGGCAGAGGAGAAGCCGTAGGCTCTGCTTAGGTGGTCCCGGGCCTTTGATCATTATAGTCCTTTAAGTATAGTACTTGTTCCCTCAACAGACTGATGCAACTGGATCGTGAGCCTGCCCGGCGAAGTTCTGTCTTCGCGCTCACAAGTTGAGAAATGGTTTCGTGGTGGTCGGGGTTTCGCGATGATGATGGTAGCAGTCCCTTACGTCAGTGTACTGGAAGGAGGCATGCTGGAGGTGTGCCTACGGGACTAGTTACTCCAGCAAGTACATGTTTTACTCCTCAACCACATGCCTAGATAGGTATTTCCCCTTCCACCTCTACATTTAATCGGAAAAATAAGTAAAAATTTGATCTTTAAAGAAAATTTGGCATTTTATACATAATTGCATTAACAGCAGCAAGACAAAGTCGTGTGAGTGTTTCACATCAGATTTTTTTCTTATACGTAATCAGGAGCTGTATCTTTTATGCACGTGTGTTCTACCCAGGATATCTTTCGTTTACGCCTTCAGCTTGCTTTGTCTAATGTCTGCATTCGACTTTCCAAGCAATCCTTTCATCTTGTGGACACAAATGTCTTATGGTTGTAAACAATTTGGAACAGACACAACAGTTATTAAATTATTAATTTAAAATAAAATTTAAATTAATGTAAATTTAGTTTGTAAATAATATTAATCAGAAATAATGTATTTAGAGATACTGAAATTATTACTTCAGAGCTGGAGAACATTCAATAAACCAGGCAACAAACAATAACACTTGTCACAACTATAGTTACTATAGCAACTCCATACATATATAGTACAGGGTTGAATTATCACTGAGTAGTTAATGTTAACATTTACTACTAAAACATCGCTCCATCGAACCGCTTTAAATTTATCGCCATAGATTTACCATCAGTGAGGCGTTTAAGCATTCATTTTACTTTGTCCTATTACTGGCTTCCATTCATCATGTTTTCATCGCTTCGTTTCTTCTGCTGTCAATACTAGGTTTAGTTCTATATACCGTAAGCATATATACACTCTCATTCCAAACTTATATGCTAATATCACACTATACACACATGTAAAGTTATATATTTACAATTTCTAATTGAAAAGAACTTAATTTATTGCAAATAGATGGTTTTATTCGTATTAAATTCATTATATGGCTATTTATCTTCTCACAGAAATTTTGGGGAAAAAAAGGCTTTAAAGTTCAAAATTAAGTAAGTCTCATTTAAAGGAATGATTACTTTATCTGACTGCTAAAGAAGGAATTATTGCGATAGTAAAACTGAGGTCCCCTGAATATGAGAAAAAATGTTTTTGGCTAATAGTCTGTATATATATATATATACATATATTAGTAGTTTTAGTACTATTAGTATTTTCGCTCTAGTTTATGATGGTGTTAATGTTTATTGATTTTATTGCCGCCTTATCCCTTAAATCGCTGGTTAAAAGTGGTGATTTCCTTTTGAACCCCACCTTTTACTATTGTATTGAAATGAAAAAAAATGCCGTTAATTTCACTTCAATATATCAAACCTTTGCCGAGATATTCAATCATAAAGTTTAAATTTTCGTCGTTTTTTCCTATTTCTCTGTTTCATAAACTAAAATTAAAAGTGGATTTTCTTATTAATTTCGAATAAACAAGAGAGTTCAAATGCTGATAAAACTTAAAACCTATTTTAAAACCATACGGGACTTAAAAATCCGGTAAAACATCATTAAAACAAAACAATTTTCCAGTTTATTTACAAAAATCGATAAAACAATATTTCCTATTTATTTAAAATGACTTCCTCGGCTTAAACGGCACAAGTGCAGTCGCTACTCAACATATGAAGTTCATAACATGTCTGCCGAAATTGCTAAGCAGGTTTGGATTAAGTCTTCTCTAGATGCTTATGGAGTGTTGGTTTCTTGGTATACATTTTTTCTTTGAGATAACCCCAAAGAAAAAAATCAAAGAGTGAAATTAGCGGCATTTTTCTTCACTTTTTTAAATAATTTTCAATACAGAAGTAAAAAGTAGGAGTCTAAAAGAATTCGCCACTTTCAACCACCGATTTAAGGTGTAAGGCGGCAATAAAATCACAAAACATTTATAGCATATAAACTAGAGCGAAAATACTTCAAAAAAAGTTAGATTCACTTTTTAGGTATCTTCCTTCGTTTAAGAGTTATTTCAAAAGTGGGACATATATATATATATATATATATATATATATAATTCACCACACCAATGCTGGACTCAACATTGCTTTACCCAACTCAGTTATGCCCACTCAACTGTTTGGACGAATGAGCTACAACTTTGAAAAGCTAAGTTCTCCCCTAGAAGCTAGAATCAGCTAATAATTCCGACAATCTGAGGGCCTAAGTAGTTGCAAGATCAACCTTGAAGGGTTAATACTGAAGAGCTTCAAAAATGTATCAACACTTGAAGAAGTCTAAACAAGCTAACAAGAAGAAAAGAGCCGAAAAAGCATTCAAGAGCTTACTGCTATTGAAGAATCTACAACTCAACTCTCAAAATAGCTTTTAATTCAAGAAATCGCTTGTAAAAAATGATCAACTATGTCAACTTGCTCTCTGCCACCAGAGAGTCTTTACCAAGCTAGCTACACTATCTATCTGTAGTGAAATCGTTTATTGGATGATCTGATCCCACCGTGATACTACAAGATGTAGTGGAATCGTTTAATGTGATTCCTGAGGTATGTAGTAGATGTCTTGAAGAGAGCGGAAGTTAGTTTAGATATTTTTGGAAGTTAGTGCTCGAATTATTAACACGGATTTTATAAAAATAGACTGTATTTGAACAATAATTTAAACGTAAAAAATGGTAACTATTAACAAGAAATACTTAGAAATAAATAGAAGATAAATAACTAATAATTTAGAATGATTAAGATAAATGAACTAAGATGCACGACTAAAGAGATAAGTATAAATAAAAACTGTATAGGGACGCGTAAACTGCTGCTCGTATATGAAGACGTATTGAAGTATAATCGTATATTCATCCCCTCTTCCAATGGGGCGAAGTTTATATATTAGCGTTGGCCATACTCACACCAAGACATCTGTCCTAGTGTGCGACCTTGGTTAGTTTGGTGACCACCGATTTAGGTCAGTGGCCCGCCTTAGCGGTGCTTGCTTTGATGTAAGGGTATTTACCCTTGGTTTGTTTGTTTGGCCGCGGCCTTGTCTTGAAGTCAGGCAGCTGGCTAGGCCACTAGTTGTAAATTATTCTTTCTTTGTTATCTGTGAAGGTTTGACATTGCTATGACTTTGCCAATTTTGCCATGTCATTACATATCGCCAGTTAGAACAAGCAAGAGTTCTAACTAGCCAACTTCGCTCTTCAAGAAACTCACATTATCCCACGTACATCACCGTTCTATGTTCATCATTGCATTATCCAGGACACTATATATATTTTTTCCCCTCACTTGTATCGTTAAATATGAAATTCTGGATACAGTTTCAGTTTGTGTGTTCAGTTTTACCATTGATAAACCTTCTAGCTGCAAAGATTATATGGATGATATGAACAAAATTTCAGAAATTCTGATATTTCAACTTATCAGTTTAAGAGGCCTACTTACATTTTGTAAGCGCACAAACTTTTATACTAGCAGTGCAAAACACGATATTATTTCAAAAGAATGGCAATAAAAAAAAAAATTAATTAATAAATTCACCTGAATAAATCTATTGAACAGAAACAAAGAACTTCCTTTTATAATAGTAATAAAGCCTGTCAGTGGCAGGTGCATAATTAATACTAAAAAGATTCCTTATGATTTTTTTTTTTCTTAAAATAGCTACATCTTTTTGTTTTCATTTTAATGCAGCTTTTAATAAAAATACAACATGTAATTAAAGCTATAATATTTCAGAAAAGTATTAATTTCACATTCAGTCTTTCCAAATAAAAAAAAAAAAATTTTTCCACAGCTCTAGAACTAATATTTTCCAAACTAACATGCCAACATTGTTAGAGTGTAGCTATAAATCTGTTTGATTTAAGCGTACTTACTGCTATAATAGAAAAGTAGAACGAAAATCTTTACAACCTCCATTCAGCATTCTTTTAAATCTGAACAAATTGTTCAATTAAAGTACTTTTCCTAGTCCCCAGTATTTCCTGAGCGTGCGAGGATATAACGGAGAAATAGTTATGACTTGGTATTTTCTAATTAAAAGAAATTCTTACATTATAAAACACGAGTCTCTCTTGCTGCAAATTTCACAATTTTATTTGTTTATTTATTTCTTAACCTTGGAATTTTTAATTCAACGTACCTCTAGTTGCCCTTAACTATTGTGAAGATATGTACATTACACACGATAGATTTAGGATCAGGTTATTAAATGTAGTTACATAGTACACCGCATGACAGTGCTACCATCTAGTCCAGAAATGAGTAACATAGAGTTACGAGAACAAAAGTGAACAATATTTTGTTTATTATTTATTTTTTTATTAGTACTTTTTAGTAGAATCTTTTTTGTTTTCTTTTGTATTTAGTTAGGCACCATATTATCATTGCATGCATTAGTTAATATTTTATAGTTTATTTGAATATAGTATATATGAATATAGCTTATTTAACTAGAAGTAGTTTAAAATAAGCGTGAGTGTATTTATTAGCATGAAAGTAATTATTGGCTTGGTTGTTGGTATGAATGTTTTAAGGAATTTTTGATGAAAGTACTTCACTTCCATCATTTATTTGTTAGTTTATTTTAGAGGGCCGGGGGGGGCCGAAATATTTATAAAAATACTCCACCCTTATCAAAAGCAATTACCCTTAATGTCTTTTGGTTGTAGCGATGTGAAAAGTATTGTTTACGCTTAATATACATAATAGAAAATGTTACGTATTTCTGGAGTTTAAGGGGAGTTTTAATGCAGCGAAATACGTAACTGTTTGAGTGACAGTCTTGAATTGATAGAGGCCCCTCCCATCAAAAAAGAGACAGGACGTTACTTACAATTTTGGTCACCTAGAGCACTGTTGTACCGTTCTAGCCTTAACACAGGGTATCAGTTGCTCGTTGTAGTCACCTAGCTAAGTGGCAGGGCCCCAGTAGTTGTAACCATATTACTACCTAAAGTTCCGTTCTATCTCGTTGAGCTGGTGTGACGCCCAACCAGACCGCATTTTTCGTTCTTAGTGAGCATCTTACACAAATCCGTTTATATTGTGTGAATCATCTTGTGAGATTGCACAATTATCTTCTAATAACATTTTTCTAGTGTATGTCAAGTTCGGTGGCGTATCATTAAATCGCTGGATCATAGTTTTCTTTTACGCCGTTCAGTTGCTGCCCCACGTGGGTAATCTTCTCAGCAGTCTGGTAAACCTTTAATTTACAGTCTCACACTCAGTAAGAGCTTATTCAGCAGTGATAATAGGAGTCACCACTCTAACTAGAGTCAAAATCTGGCGGATGCACGTGGCGTATATTAACATCTTCTACATTCAGAGTAAGATAATTTTCCTCTTCTTTCCTCTCCTTGATATCTCTACTCTGTTCATTATTAAGTGTTAATATAAGTCGGCAGAAGCCGTTTAAGCGATTATTGCAATCGCCCTGAAGGTAATAGTTCATATTATTTTCTCTTGTCTCAATACCTTCAGTCTCAGCTCAACATTTATTTTATTAGTAATCGTTTATCTAATTCCAAGCTAAGTGACTATTCACTGCAAGCTCCACTTGTACAGTCTGGAGAGACGGAGTCTCTACACTGGATAGAACGAGTTCGAATTAAAGGAGGTGTACGGAACTATAATAACTTCAAGGCAAGTATACGCACCTTAGCTTTTCTTATTAGGCCTCCTAGTGCTCTTATATTTTCTCTCAACCTAGGTTGAGAATATACCGCTCCGTCTGTCACCTGCACATTTCCTACATAGTTATTCTTATGCCAACAGCTTTGCAGCTTCGCTGCTGGTCCTCCGTCGGATGTGAGATCATCCTTCATCAGCAACCTGTGGACAGCCCTGGAAGGGATTGCCTGCCCTTCAGGCAGTCAGAGGAGTTCCCAGGGCATACCCACTAGTCAGTGTGCGTTTTCGGGCTCGGACGTGAGGCGGAAGAACTGGGGAGGTGCTTTGTTCAACAATAAACTTATTATTATTTTTGAATTGGTGCCTTTTCTGTCTTGTTGCCCCACCCTTCTATTCCTTACAGCAAGACCTGCCTATGGTCTCCGTACGGAGTTCCTGCAGTGGTCTAAATATTCCCGGAACCATCTAGTGGTGCCGGATGAGCTCTACCGAGCACGCAAATACGTAACAGAAAATGTATATGGGAATAAGGAATGTCAAAATTACAAAGAGTAAGTCAATAAGCAAATTGAGGCAAAACTGAAGTAAAGTATGAAATTGGGACAGTTTTATTGTCCAGTCTCAATCACGTGAGAAAGCAAAAGGATGGCGCTCTGCGTCATTGTCAACTCTCTTCACACCTTCGACTGGATTCGATAGCTAAAGTGAGGAGAAGATGGCAGTGCTATGAATCCCCCCCGGCTGCACACTACTTCAAATAGAAGCGGCAATGGACGTCGCGAGGTGAAAGAAAGGCGCCATCCCAGTTCTAATGGTCCTTCAGTGAGAGTTCAGCGCTAATGGCTCAAGTTGTCAATGCACCAAAAAAAAAGAAAAAAAAAAGTTATTACAAAAATTGAAACAAAAGAAAGAGAAAAAAATAAATTGGAGAAGAAAATGAAAGATTCAAAGTCAATTTTTTGTTTTTATTTTATTGTAAACATATTGTTGAAATGTAAATATAAGAAACCGTTTTGTTTATTTTGCCAAAATAAACAAAAAAGAAAAAACATTATTCTGTAAAAGAAATTAAGATTACCTTTTTAATTCATTAACCATGTTAGAAATGAAATAGAAAAGTTTAGCTTTTATTTACATCATTGTTTTCTTATTTCTTTTTTTGTTTATTTACTTATTGTCATGTAATGTATATGTAATTAAATAATGTGTATTTACATTATTGTTTTATTCATTTAATTTCTAATATTTCTTTTTTGTTTACTTACCTTTCTTTTTAATATCATGTAATGTGTATGTAATTAATTAATATTTATTACATTTGGTAACCAATCTTCATTGTACAGCCACCGCCTAAAACTATTATCAATAATTAAAAAAAAAAAAATGAAAAATTAAATTTCTGAAGAAAGAAAATTTTAATAAATGTTCAGTTGTATTAAATTCCACAATATGGTCGAACAACAGTGTGGAAATGTGGAATTAAAGCCTAACTCTAAACTCCCGCAAAATTCACTCCAAAATCAAATTATTCCGTTATGACCCCAAAATACAAGTAATAAAAACTTACCAATAGAAGTAATAGGGGTTTAGAGATGTATAGTATATATATACACCAAGATTAAGGAATATGTTTGGAGTCGCTTTTAAAACAAATTTCGAAAAATTCTGTTAAGGTTACACTTTTGGTTAACCGATTTTCATCTAATTTGGTATATTTTAAATAAAATTGTCATCTATAATAATAATAATAATAATATGCAGTTGGTAGAACCGTTTGGTATATCTAAATAGTATTCAGACTGTCAATAGTATATAGTAAGTAATAGTATACGAGAGAGAGACGCACTTTATTGTAAATAAAACGAATTTACAATAGTGGAGCTGCTTAATTATGTTGAGTTGCTACAACATAGAACATACTAATCAATGAGGTAATTTGGAGACCAATAGAGATATTAATGTTATGTACAATGTATTCATCCACGTTAAGAAATACATAAGTAATAATTAGAATAAAACAAATCAATCCACTCATTGTGTATACTAACTGTAAATATGGTTACTGACTATATATACAGGGTGTCCCAAGGTATATGGATAACGATTTTTTCTCGGAAACTAAGATAGCTAGAAAAATAATTAAAAAATACGTGTCCCCGTAGTTTTTTGTTAGAAATCCAAATTTAATTTGCAAATTTGTTTTGGTGCTTCCAGAAGCGAGATACAGGCACCAACTTCATTTTTTCAAATGGGGAGGTGTGGTTTTTATTTAAGAAATAGATTCCTCTATTTTTTGTAAGAAAAATTTACTTGAACGTTTTTTTCTTTGAGCGATATTTTACAAGTTATGAATGAAAACATGATTCCTATAAGAAATTTCAAAATGATATTATAACGGTTTTTTGATTGAATAAGAAGAAAAGTACTATTTTATTATAAATTTTACTCCTCATTAATTACAGATCTTGCTCGAACTGGCCTCCACCATTAGAGATGCATACACATGCTTTTTCCTGCCAATTGTACCTTACGACCAAAGAAATACATCTCTAATGGTGGAGGCCAGTTCGAGCAAGATCTGTAATTAATGAGGAGTAAAATTTATAATAAAATAGTACTTTTCTTCTTATTCAATCAATAAACCGTTATAATATCATTTTGAAATTTCTTATAAGAATCATGTTTTCATTCATAACTTGTAAATATCGCTCAAAGCAAAAAACCGTTCAAGTAAATTTTTCTTACAAAAAATAGATGAATCTATTTCTTAAATAAAAACCACACCTCCTCATTTGAAAAAATGAAGTTGGTGCCTGTATCTTGCTTCTCGAAGCATCAAAACAAATTTGCAAATTAAATTTGGATTTCTAACAAAAAACTACGGGGACACGTATTTTTTAGTTTTTTCTAGTTATCTTAGTTTCCGACAGGAAGTCGTTATCCATATACCTTGAGACACCCTGTGTATCCAGGGTGTCCAACAGAATTCCCTCAAACCAGAGGAGTCAATTCTGATTTCATCAAAAAATTGAGAAGCTTTTTTTTGGGATTGCTCCTCTCGAGACGGACCATAACTCTCGGATTTCAAAGTCCCTCTCTCTACATTTCTCCCGGAAATATTTATTGCACTTCTCATATATCTTTTTTTCCTTTTCACCTGCTACTTTGTCTGGTTGATCTTTATCATTGCTCTCATAGTTTTACCGTCGGAACTACAATGTAGGCCCGCTTATTATTCTCTTCGAAAGTTATTATGTCAGCGTATCGTGAAGAGCTGTCATCGTCTATTATATAGATCTTTTCTAAACAGATGTATCTCTTTTCCTTCAGCAGACTCGTGATAACGCCTTATCACCAGAAGCACGTTATGAGGACAGTTTCCCAGCACAAGGGCTAGTCTTTCGTTCTCTCTACCGCAACTCCGGCAGAAGGGTCCAAGTTTTCTGAAAACGGCTCCAACGATTTTCTTTGAACTTCGTATAGTATCTACACACACACACACACACACTTTTATTTCAAACTTTTTCCAGGGAAAATATATTTCTGGGGGGTTCTGAGGGATGCTTTTATGCTTTTATCTAAAGCATTACTTCAGTACAATATATGGCTCTACCATTTATATATTATTATAAATTAGAAGCATTGCTAGATTTCCAAATTTTGAAGAAAATCGGTTTACCGGAAGTACGGACTTTACAAAATAAGTTTTTGAGTTTTTTTGGAATTTTCTCGAAAAAGTTGTTTGACGATTTTCTTTAAATTTTGTATGGTAACTGCAAAGATAAATAAACATATCACTTTTATTTTTAACATTTTTCCAAAAACAATAGGTTTTGAATAATGGTGAAGAATGTGGGGCATTAAATTTCAAATGCAGTTTTGGTTGCACTCTACTAAGCCACAATATAAACATTTTTCTATCTGGCAAACTTATTTCCATGGTAGGTACTTATCCCCCCTACCATCTCTGTATATTTATGTTAGGACAAATAGGTCAAATTTTGATGATGTAATGGGATCCGAATCATTAAAGATTCATAGGATCCGGAAAGCGGAGAAGCAAACATTTATTGAATCAAAAGTCAGTTACTCCCCATATAAGCCATACTAGAAAGGGAGAGTTCGATTCATATAAATAGAGCGATGGCAGTACAGTTCAGGACCGATTTACGACAGTTTACAACCAGTCAGCAACCTATACTACCTTCTTATTACTCAACCAGTCTATCTCTTTATATTTCTCTAGCTATCTAACTTCTATTTTACTGTAAAGTCTTTGCAGTTTGTGTCTCTCTTTCATTATACAGGTGTTCAACATATCATCTAAGTTTATTTCTCTAAAATCCATTCTCTCTCTCCTTCTCATATCCATTATATTGTGAATTTAAAGAAAATTTCTGATTTTATATATAATTATACTAAAAGGTGTAAGAGAAGGTCGTGTGAGTGTTTCACACCAGATTATTTATTTTAGAGATATTCTGTTATCGCAAGAAACATTTATTTTTTCGTTTTTTTTTTCATTCATACACCTCAGGCCATGCATTGCCATGAAAACTGGATATCCGGTGTTCGATCGCAATACTTCTACTCAATTGAGGTATTAATGAGTAAAAATGCATAAGAGTTTCATAGTACAATTCCAAAATTTTCAGTTCCAAAAAAAAGACTAATTACTACATCTGATCAAATATCTTACTAAAAAGAACTTTTAGTTTTTTATACATCATTAAATTTATGACATAATATAATGAGTTATTATTTATTATCATCACTATGTTTAAATACAAAATTTATCTGATAACAAATTTACGTCAATAATCTCATTTTGTTTTTGAATGTAGCATCTGGACCAAAATCCTTGCATATTGGCAAATAGATAACAGTAAATCTTGAATAGTATCTTATCTTATGTAAGGATACCATCCCAAAAAATAGAATTACGCTAACAATATACCAAAATACCTTAATAAACGTTTATGACAAACTTATGTGTGTAATTTTGGATCTTACAGTATCATTCTTATGGCTTATAACGGGATAGTATGATAGGCACTTATAGAAACTACTAATAGAGTTCTCTAATGTCAGAAATTATGGATGTTATATGGCTTTTACGATTTTTTATGCCCCTATAACCTGTATGAACTCATATTATGTTAATGGAAGTTTCCCAATTTTCTGTTCAGTTTTATTATTCAAGTGTCCTACCACATCTCATTCAATTGAAGAAAAAGAAGATTTTATATTTTTAAAACGATATTTTTGTTCTATAATTGCTATAGTGCCAGGTTTTCGATATTGAATTTTCACCGGAAATAGACGTTTTGAGGTCCCCTGAGTGAAAAAAGGGATTTTTTTATTCTTTGGAAATGGGTGAAAAGAATATCTCAAAAACAAAAAGTTGCAGTAAGCTTAAATTTGGTATTCCGTTTAGGTACTACCACTGCATCAGACACGTTGATTTCGGACTGAATCCATCAACCGGAAGTGCCACTTTACTGAATGTTTTTTTTTTTCAATTTTTTGTAATTTTCTCGAAACCGGGTCCAAAGATTTTCTTTAAACTTGGTATATTAACTAAACATACAAAGAGCTACAAAGTTTATTTGAAACATTTCTTCGGAAAAATTCATTTAATGGCACTTTTGGGTGGAGGGGTAAGGTTATGGTTCCCTCTAAAGTGCTATTTCAATTTATTATACAATTCTATGATCTAAATAATATTAATAATAATAATAAAGCCTTTTATTAGTAATTTCTTTATGAATACAACAAACTTAGTGTCGTAAAATATTTAACTAAAATATAATGTAATTAAAATAAAATAATTAAACTACTTTACGGAAAAAGAAATGAAAATACTTTAAGCCAAGAATCAAAATACATATTAATTATAATACAAAAAAAAGTTATAATATATAAAAATTAGGAAACTAGGCCCATTTCTGGGCAAAGGCCTCTCCCAGTTTAGACCAAGAATGCTTGTTCCGAGCTGTACGCTGCCAAAA
Source organism: Triatoma infestans (assembly GCA_011037195.1). NCBI lineage: Eukaryota > Metazoa > Arthropoda > Insecta > Hemiptera > Reduviidae > Triatoma > Triatoma infestans. The sequence goes on from JAAEAF010005564.1 coordinate 42,058, forward strand.
CATTCCTGCTTGTTGGACAAGTTCATCCATCCATCTCAACGGCTGTCTACCTCTATTTCTATAGCAGTCGAGGGGTTGCCAGTCTAAAATTCTCCTAGCGCAGCGATCGTCATCTAATCTTGCTATGTGGCCGGCCCATTTCCATTTTAGTTTTTTAATTGTGGCCACAACATCTTCCACTTTTGTCCTTCGCCTTAACTCTTCATTAGTGAGTCTATCCTTTTTGCTTACTCCCAGAATGCTCCTTTCAATTGCCCTTTGTGTTACTTTTAGTTTTTCCATATTTTTCTTCGTCACTGCCCATGTCTGAGCGCCGTAAATCATGCAAGGTAGAATACACTTATTGAAGGTCAGACGTTTTAGACTTAAGGACATTTTACTCTTGAATATATACTTTAGAGACCAATATTTTTTCCAGGAGAGAGATATCCTGCGATCTATTTCTTTGCTGAAATTGTCTCTAAAGGATATTGTTTGCCACAAATAAATTGTTTCTGTGGACCATTCCAACTTCTTCCCATTAAGAAGAATATCTGATTTGCTGGCATTAGTTAGGTGTACCGTTTTTTCCTGACTAATGACAAGTCCAGAATGTTTTCCAGCACAGTCCAATTCCTCAAGCATTTGTTGCAATTCATTTGCGGATTTGGCAATCAAGATAATATCATCTGCAAAACGCAGATTACTAATATATTAATTAGAATTAAATATATTGTCGCAATCTCGGGTTTGAAGAAAATCGGATGACCAGACGTGCACTTTATTGGAAGTAGTTTTCAGTTTTCTGCTATTTTCTCTAAAATGGCTCCAACGATATTCTTTAAACTTGACATATCAACTATATGAAATGTCGTTGGTGATGGTGTGTGGATTGTTTGTAGTAGCGTGTAGCACGAGCGGTTTGTTAAAGGGCTTGTGTGTATATATGTTTAAGATAGAGATAAAAGTATTAGAAATAGAGAATAAAAACCACTTTTAAATAAATAATTTAACTATATATTAAATTAGTAAATTTACAAGGTTAATTATTAATTGTGAATCTGGAATTAACTTATGAATGCAAGGAAACAAATAACTAGTAACTAGATTGCTTGAAACTCAGAATGTTACCACTTAAACTGGCACTGAATTTATTTAAGAGAGCGATTCCTGTTACTAATATTCTGGTTCAATGTCTAATTCAGACTGGTCCTCTTTGAAAGCAGAATTTAGACTGTCCAAATCTTTTCAAATAATGCTGGTATATCTGGAGGGAGTGTATTGTCTTGCCCTAACTGTTTCTTGTCCCCTTTGTCTCTTCAATACCACTGACCACTAATTATAGTACCTGACACTAAAATACACTATTTTTTAAGGTAAATTCACTATTTATTTTCCAAAATTATTTCACTTAAAATATTATCAAAATTCACTAAACTATTTTTTTCCAAATTTATTTTTCCCAATTGCTATTTCCATTACATAGAGCTACAACTATTTCTTGAAACATTTCTCATGGAATATTTATTTAGGACACTTTCGGGGGAGCCGTGGGGTCCTTTCAAATAGCTGGTATGTCCTGGAGGGTCGTGTTTGTCTTGTCCCTAACTTTCGTGTCCCCTTTATCTCTCTCTCAATAGCACTGACCTTATTAGAGTATCTTATTCTAACACCATTATCTTGAAAGGTAATTCACTATTATTATTCCAAATATATTTACTTTTTTTTAAACTTTGTCAACATCACTAACTATGTTTCCCCATCTGCTACTTACATTATATACAAATGTAATTGGTGTGGTAAATGTGTGTTATGTTTGTATAGCGTGTAGCAAGCGTTTTTGTAAAGGCTTGTGAGTGTGGTCTGTTTTGAGATAAAACCATTAGATATAGAGAAAGACCCGACATAAAATAATTTAACTATATATTAAATTAGTAAATTTACAAGGTTAATTATTAATTGTGAATCTGGAATTAACTTATGAATGCAAGGAAACAAATAACTAGTAACTAGATTGCTTGAAACTCAGAATGTTACCACTTAAACTGGCACTGAATTTATTTAAGAGAGCGATTCCTGTTACTAATATTCTGGTTCAATGTCTAATTCAGACTGGTCCTCTTTGAAAGCAGAATTTAGACTGTCCAAATCTTTTCAAATAATGCTGGTATATCTGGAGGGAGTGTATTGTCTTGCCCTAACTGTTTCTTGTCCCCTTTGTCTCTTCAATACCACTGACCACTAATTATAGTACCTGACACTAAAATACACTATTTTTTAAGGTAAATTCACTATTTATTTTCCAAAATTATTTCACTTAAAATATTATCAAAATTCACTAAACTATTTTTTTCCAAATTTATTTTTCCCAATTGCTATTTCCATTACATAGAGCTACAACTATTACATAGCTCTTTGCTAATTACATTACAAAGAGCTACAACTATTATCTGAAACATTTCTCCTGGAATTTTTATTTAGGACACTTTCGGTGGAGCGGTAGGGTTATGGTTTCCTCCTCTAAAGTGCTATATTTTAGTTTAACAATGTGCTATACAGTTCTGCCAACTAAATAATATTAATTAGAATTATATACGTTGCCACAAATTTCCAGTTTGAAGAAAATCGGTTGAGCGGAAGTGCGACCTTACTGAATAGGTTTTTCAGACCACTTCGCAATAAGAGAAAGTAGAAGAGTGTGTGAGTGTTTCATACTAGATTTTTTTTTTTTAGTTCCAATCAATATTATAAAAATATTACGTTCGTATCAACTTTTCAAAGCTGAGTTTTATTGAAATAAATATTTCAAGATTCATTCAGTGAGTGCGAACAGCTTAATTCAAAAAAAGAAAACACTATAGGAAGCTCAAATTGGACATTCTTAGGATTACAGGGGGAACCATAATAAGCATCCCATTATTGAGTATGATTTTACTGAATGGATTTATCCATTTTGTCTTAATGAAAAGGATTCTTTATAAAAACATTGTAGGAAAGAAAATGAAATTAGGCGTCCCTTTTGAACTGCATTTCAATGTACAGTTCCACTTATAAATGCAAGGAAACAAATAACAAAATGTTAACACTTAAACTGGCACTGAATTTTAGAGAGCGATTCCTGGATACAAGTGTTCTGGTCGAATGTCTAATTCAGACTGTTCTGTTTTAAAGCAAAATTTAGACTGTGTTTGTTTGAAAGCAGAATTTAGACTGTTTAAATCCTTTCAAATAATGCTGGTATGCCTGGAGGGAGTGTATTGTCTTGCCCTAAGTGTTTCTTGTCCTTTGGTCTCTTCAATAGCAATATAGGGTATAGAATTAAATTTGTTTCAAAAATTCCAAATTTCTGAATAGAATATTTTATTACCTTAGTTTTAAGGGATTTTTTGGATGCATCAACAGGTTCTTTAAACACTACATAGTTATATATAGATCTAACAGTCTTAACTGAAACTTTTTCCCAAAAGAATTACTTTGGAAAGTGTTGGATAGAATGGGAGAATTGATTTTTGAAATTTGGAAGAAAGCGATCACTACCCCAAAGATGCAGGACCTCTTTAATGATCAAGATCAGTGATTGAAATCAATAATTATTTATATTTTGTAAACAAAAAATCTTATCACGACTTAGATTTTTATTTTTTTATCTTTAGAAATCTTTTTTTTTTTTTTTTATATTAAGATTGGGACTTTTATTTTGTAGTCAAACTATCAAAAAAAAAATCACACCATAAGTATTATTTTTGAGATAAAATAAATCTATCATAAATAACGGTTATTCCATGAGCGCAACAATTTTTCTCTCGGTAATAATGCTCAAAATTTCATTAATTTATTGACAAAGAAACGAAAAAAAATTGACTGTCAAAGTGACATATCTTACAGCAATTTTATATGCTGCATCAAATGAGATGAAACATGTTGAGATGTTCCAGTTGATATGTTTTTTGCCTAATTTTTCATTGAAAACCATCAAAAAGAGTTGGAAAAATGGAAAATTTAAATGGACAAATACATGTATCTGCACCAATCATTATATTTTTAAAATTTATTGAACATGTAGAAAAGAAAAAAAATTCTCTTTTTTGTTTGGATAAATTCAAATTAAAAAGTTTTTGATGAATTTATAAAATAAAATTCCTATGTTTTCTTCTCTATGGGGGGCAAAAAATTGAACAACATTCTTTCGTTTCTCTAAAAATTAAATATCTATTATTGAAAAATACATTAATTAATTAACTAAATAAAATAAACTTAAAAAGAATTTAATTTCAAAACAGTAACAGTAATTTAATGCCCTAAATGTGTAGACGATAGTCAGTCACGTACCGCAAATCATTCAATTTGAATTTTATTGAATATGAATTTATCTACTGTTTGTTTACAATCGCGTATTAGCAAAAATCCAATAATAAAACATACCGATTATCAGACATGATTTTTTTTTTTATTTTATAAAGAGAAATATTATAAAAATCACTAAAATTTCGAAATAAAAAAATAAAATCTCATTTATCAACTCATAAAGTTCAAAAAAATTTTTTTTCACGAAATTTAACTTAAAATTAGTGAGCAGTTAAAGTGGGATCTTAATTAATGCGAATTAATTTTTAGTTATAAAAATAACTCTTATATTCAAACCTTGATGAAAATTGATGATTTATTTTTAAATATTTTTTTAATCGCCTCAGCAACTTGAAAGATCTTTTAAGAAGATGATGATATTCATCGACAATAATATTGCAACATGCTAGTATTGGCATGAAAAAACATGTGCATAAATAAAATTAAAAAATTTTATAGGTAAATGTAATTTTAATGGAAAAAAGTTTAGCTTTTAACTTAAAGTGATACTTTAATTAAAGACTGAGATCAAAGTAAAAGGTGAATCAAAGAAATCTTTGATCATTGAAATAGCTATATACTAAACGGCTTTCCTATCTGGGTAATTTTTCTACAAGAACAATTATATTGGATAATACTAAAAACATTATGGATCAATAAGTTAAGAAGCATTTTATAAAAATAAATTGATGGCTAATAGCTAAAGATGGATAAAATAGCATGGGATAACAATTAAATTACAAATATTTAATTTCAATTTAACGTGCACTTACTGCTAAAATAAATAATTTTTTTTTTTTTTCAATCAAGTGAAACATAAGTAATTTCAAATTAATAGATAATTGGTTAAATAAAAATAATGCTGATGGTGTAAGTAGTATAACAAAAATTAAAGGGATTATTACTCAGCAATATTTAATCTACAGATTTATAATTACTTGGATAGTTAACTAACTTAAATTGTCTGAATTCTATCTAAAACCTATCAATATTCAGAAATGTTTGAGTATATTGGATGGGCAAAAGAGTGTGTGTATATGTGTCTGTGTGTGAGAGAGAGAGAAAGGGTGCGTGCGTGCGTGCGGGTATGTGTACGTAGGTAAAGTATAATAGGGCAAATGTTTGCAATAATCTTGAATTACTCTAGAGGCATATAAATTCAATAAGCACAGACTATATGTACTGTTAGGCCTTATATTTGCTGCATTAAAAGCTGTGATAAACCTTGCCTTTAAATAATATTACACAATGTTGAAAATATAAAATAAAATTACAAACATTTTAATATGGTTTTCAAATCGTCAGTCATTAAAATTATAATAAAATGTGTTTATACGGCAATGGCCAAAGGAGTTTTTCTTTTTTAGAGAGAAAAAATTCTTTGTTGCCCTAAGTTTCGGGTACCTTTGGTGCCTTTCTTCAGGAGTTCTTTATGGTAGGAAAGTAGTATACGTTGAGATTGAAAATTTTCCCACCCTAAAGAGCTCCAATGGTACCCCAAACGTAGAGCAACAAAGAATTCTTTTTCTTTCAAAAAACTCCTCTGGCCATTGCCCGTACATACACCTCATTAAAAAACATTTTCCATTGTGGTTATAGAAATTGATAATAAATTTCTGATAAAGATTTCAAAATTTTTATTTTTAGGCAGAGAGAGATGCACATCAAATCGGTTTGCGGCTGGTATGGATGACCTATAGCACATGGTGGTCGCAAAAATGCGACAAGTATTGGTGTCTGGTTACTCATGCGTCGGATAGACTGGTGCGTCAAGGCAATAGATCATCCTACAGCGCCTTGCTTTAGTTGGCTCCAAATCTTTCTGCGGAGTCTCTAGTTACTTGATTTAGATCAAAAGTGGATGTAGTTTGCAGTCAAAGGTAGGCGAAGTACTTAATTAAGGGTTATTTGCCTGTTTTTCACGCGTGAGCTTATAGAGCAGGATCGCAGAACCTTCAGAATGATTTTAGGTCCTAATTAGTCTGATCAGAGCATGGGATTATATAGCATGCTCTAATTAGAGGATCACTAGGGTCACATTAGCTGGACACAGATGTTCACCCCTTAAATTAATCTACTCTAATTTATCTGCATAGAGGTTGGTGGTACACAGGATTTTCTTTGATAGTGGACTAGCTATGACGACTTAGCGGAAGGAAGGAGAGTGTGTTGGTAAACCGAAGATCAATAATTCGGTAAGCCTATTAAACCTAGCCGTAATTTTTCTAAGCAAAACCAGCGATTACAACGATTAAGTTGCTCGGATTTTTAGACGGAAGCAATAAGATACACAGTACTAAGAAGGTAATTAAGATCACTAACAAGGAGATTAGAGATTTATGTTTCATATTTTCAACCAGATAAGCTTTGATTTTGAAAATTAAATGCAACCCTTTATATCAAATAAGCATGATCAGTCAAAATGCTAATGGCTTCTTCATTTCAATGGAAATCTAACAGATGGTTAAAGAGAACTGAATTTTGTTTTTTCATCTTTTGTATCACCTAACCAACATTGTTTTGGCGATTGCTTGGGGAAAGCAAAAAAAAAATGAAATGAAATCGTAGTCTACACATGGCTATAGGAATAAATCGGTTAAGATTTAAGATTATAATAATTTTTATTAGCAACAAAATATTGATAAAAAGATAA
>JAAEAF010005565.1:0-29967 GCA_011037195.1 Triatoma infestans
CCGCATGTCGTGTGTATCATCTCCCGGCTCAGAAACAATATTACAGTCCTTAGAATGTTTCTAGCTAAATATTATAAAACATAGCCGCATGTCTCGCATGCCATCTCCCGGCTCAAAAAAAAATTTTTTTCCCTGACAAATTTCGACCTTATATTTTCAAGCTAAATATTATAAAAGATAGCCGCAGGTCAGGCATGCCCATCTCGCGCCTAACAAATATTTTTTTTACCTTAGACTGTTTTCAAGCTAGATTTTTCAAAATGTAGCCGCATGTCTCGCATGCCATCTCCCGGCTCAAATATATTTTTTTCCCTTGGTTAAAAATCAGATGGGGGTCTCATCGTAATTTTGTAGCCGTGCGCCAGACCCCTGCCTTCGGGCGTAAATTCATAAGTGCCTGGGGCTCAAAATTTTTTGCCGGTAGAACGCACCTTTACCCACTACTAAGCATCAATTCGTTTTTTGGTTTATTTAATGTTTTAATTTATAGCTAAACTGGGTGGTTTTATGTCTCTTTTTATTTTGTCTGATAATGAAATAGAAAATGTAATATATTACTTGTAATTTTATTGTAAGAGGATCTCTCCTAACAAAGAAATTATTTTTTCTGTAAATTATAATAATAGTTGTGAGAGAAGGAATTGTGAGTTATAATAACTATGTCAACAAAAGGGGAGCAAAATAATTGGGCACAGGTGCTTATAAGGTGCACATGCCCAGCACTGACAATTTCATTATCACGCCCTTTTTTATACGGAACACAAATCATTTACCAACAACTAACAAATTAAATTGCAGTTTTTAAAGAAAACCGGCGGCCATGAAGGTTCGATGTTTTGTGAAGTAACCTTTACCATTTTCTGAAATAATATTTCTCTACCTATAAATCATACAATTAATATATTTAAAAATATTTTTATTATAATTATTTTTATTATTTTACAAAATTAGGGAAACACATTACTTATTATTAAATTGCAATATTTTTATAAACTAATTCAGAGCATAGGCAGGAAAAGCAGCAGTTAATAGATCTTGGACATCAAGTAGGAAATATGTAACACCAGAAATACCTGAAAAATATACTTAGCAATAAAATAATAATATTAATGAAAAAAAAAAAAAAATAAACCGAATTCACGCAATACTAATTTAATTCTATGTTCATGGTAGCTTAATGTTATTTATTTTATTTCAAAAATAGGAACTGTTTCATTATTAATAAAATAAATTGTTATTGCGAACACGAGTATAAGTTAGATTACTTTCTAACATTTTGTTCTTTTTACTTTCTCTAACTGCTCTTGGAGGAAGTATTGCGACCGTGCCAGATTTACCAGTTTTCACCGAAAATACACGTGTTGAAGTCCTCTGAGTCTAAAAAAGTGGTTTTTAGAAAATGGTATGTATGTATGTGAAAAGAATATTTCAAAAATAAAAAATCGCAGGAAGCTCAAACTTGGTACCGCCCCATTTAGTAGTACCTTCGCATCAGACATGAAGATTTCGGGGAAAATCCCTCAACCGGAAGTGCCACTTTACTAAATTTTTGTTTTTGTGATCTTCTCGAAAATGGCTCCAACGTTTTTCTTTAAACTTGATATATCAATTACACATATAAAGAGCTACAACTTTTATCTGTAACATTTCTCCAAGAAAATTCATTTAAGGGCACTTTTGGGAGTATGGTTATGGTTTCCTCTAAAGTGCTATTTTAGTCCAACAATGAGCTATACAATTCTGTCAACTAAATAATGTTAATTAGAATTACATAAGTTACCAAAATTCGCATTTGAAGAAAATCGGTTGAGCAAAAGTGCGACTTTACTGAATAGTTTTTCAGTTTTTCATTTAAAAACTCATTTAAGTTTTCAGTTTTTCAATGAAAATTCATTTAAGGGCACTTTTGGGAGTGTGGTTATGGTTTCCTCTAAAGTGCTATTTTAGTCCAACAATGAGCTATACAATTCTGTCAACTAAATAATGTTAATTAGAATTACATAAGTTACCAAAATTCGCATTTGAAGAAAATCGGTTGAGCGAAAGTGCGACTTTACTGAATAGTTTTTCAGTTTTTTCTGATTTTCTCCATAAAAATGCTCACAGTTTTAAACAATATAAGAATTGTAAGTGGGAAAAATTTGCCCCTTCCCAGCAAGAGCAGGTCGTGTGAGTGTTACACAACAGATTTTTTTTATCATAGGCAACCACAAAAAGGGCCCCATAGTATTTGCTTTCATATGAGAAAGTAAAAATTAATATTTGAGGAATGAAAGAAAACCCTGATAGGGATGTCCCCCCTAGGAAACTCCTCAAACGGAAAAGCGCGAGATTCTGCTACTGTTAGGGATGAGCCACTAGATTCTAAACCTATAATTCTTTTTCGCATCACTTGTGCAATATCATAATACATCATTTTGGCAGAATAAACTAAAACACATTACATTACAATATTAATTACAAATGATATTGATTTTATGTACCTTCAAACATAGATAAAGGCCTGTCTGGACGCATTCCTTCATTATTTGGATATGTATTGCACCAATCTAAGAAGCAGGCTAATCTGTGCAAATGTATTTGATTCTAAAAGCAATATTGTACATTTATCATTACTTTATCTTTGAAATATACTTCATCAAAAAAAAAAAAGAAGTTTATATATATATAAAATATCAATGAGATATTCGATCGGAGAAGCAAATAGTTTTCTGAAATTATGGAAATTTAGTTTAGATAGTTCGTCACTAAAAGAGATATTCGTTCATATAGTATTATTAATTATGCTTGTTAACAAGTAGACAGACCAGTGTTTGAGAGCTAATAGGAGCTGATGTTAAAATGCATTATCCATTGTAAAAACAGAATGGAAGCTCTCGCACTCTGTTCATATTCCGTGGATTACTGCAAACAACAGGAGTTAAATGGTGAATAATATTTATTCGCATATCCGTTAATATGTGAATAAATATTATTCACAATATTATATTGTATTGAATAAAAATTATTTTCGAATGTTTCTACTTTTTGGAATCGTTAGTGTTTTTTAATACTGAAAATGTTTATTGCCGGGACCTATTCGATAAAAACCGTCACTCCAAGTGAGGTTGGTGGGGTTGTTGTTGTGAGGGGTGTTTGGAGCTGGGAGGTGAATGACGCATATTAAAAATACATAATAAGTAGTATAAACACCAATAAAACATTTTCAATGTTGCAACTTTTTCGTGAAAAATCGGTAGCAGTTTTTTTTTTTTTTATATTTGAAAGTTGCCTCGTCTGAAAGAATTAGAAAAATGTCTGCAAATACTTTAATCTGCAAACAATACCAAGTTACTTGAATTCTGCATGAAAGTTCAGATCTATCAAATAAATTTAATCTAGAATGTATTAATAAAGTGAACTTGATGAAATTCTCATTATTATTAAACATCCATGAGGAGTAATGGTTGTTAAAAATCCAAACTGGAAAGCAAATTAAAAATGTAATAAACTTGTAGGACTTAAAAGTTTGCCGGAAGTTAGGTGTTCGGATTTAATAAATGCTTATTCCATCTCAACGTGTGATCTTGGGAAAAGCTAATGAAGTCGTCACCCACTTCTTGCAGCAAACAGGGATCACTTCTGATATAAATCCCACATAAGTGACATTATAAGGTAAATGTTAAGTACCGTTCGCCTCTCCAGCCAACGTGGAACATCTTCGAATTACTCTGCTTGGAGAATGGAATACTGCTTCGGAAAATGAAATCCAGTAGCTAATTTATTCAATGCCAAAAGACTTGAGATCCTATCATATCAAGAGACTACAAGCTATTAGCAGTAAAAACAGGTTACAGTTTTAGTTATTGCCTGCTTAATGCTTTCATAAGTTCTATAGTCAATTTTTTTTTAAATAGGCATACAATAAATTTATTTTCACAAAAAAATCCATGAATTTCTGACCTGTATATAATTAACATAAGAATCAAAATATGTAACTTCTAAATTATAAAATTCTAAAAAATCTAAAATTTATGTACTTTGAGTATTCGGACAACACTGTTGGTACAAAATACCTCACATAACTTAAAGAGCTTAGAGACTGCTTTAAAGTTTATTTTTTTCCTATTAACTGATTGATTTCCTAATTGTATTTTCCCATAATTATTTCTGTTTTTAATTATTATTATTGATTGTGTGATATTAATTAAATTTTTTTTATTTAACTGATAAACACATTAATGTGTGTGTGTGTGTGTGAGAGAGAGAAGCTCAATTTAATGGATTAAAAAGTATTATGTTTTTGTATATTATATTTCTTATTATTTTATTTTTTTATTTTAAATTATATTGCTGGAAATAAATGTATTCTATTATGACATTATGTTCACTCCTAGTTAATAAAGGTTATATTGCTCCGAAATCGATGTCTGAAAATAGTAATCTGTAAGAATACAGCTCTCCCATTGTTTAAACTAAATCATTAGTACGAGAGTACAAACTACTTTTATATTATTTCTCTAACACAACACATTTCAAGTACGATTGCACTAAAAAAATGTATTCTATTAAAGATTAGAGATGTTGTGATAATGTTACATAAGAGGTCTATTTCTTTAGTTCTTATCTAATTCTTTAGGTTTTATATTCATCACAATATCTTTACTCCTTCACTTAAAAGCAGCCTTTATTCGTACTTAGAAATGTGTTGTGTTAGAGATTAGAGATGTTGTGATAATTTTTACATAAGAGGCCTAATAAATTTTTTAAGTTTCATCACAATATCTTTACTCCTTCACTTGAAAGCAGCCTTTAAAGTACCCAAATATTGCAAATTGGAAGCCATATTTGTTTTAATATGGATGAAAATTTTATTGAAACAAATTACTTTAGTTTTTTGATAAAGATGGGAAAATGTGTAAGCATTGCCACATACTCCATGGCAGATGGAGTATCCTTTCATTAGGATACCTCTATTCCACACCACTTCTCCACATTCTAATGCAACTTTCATGTATTTATCACTGCCATAAATCTGTATTAAAAGAATATAAACTATTATCTATATATCAGTAATTAGGAAAGTATTTTTTTTTAACATAAAAGAAAAATACTTCGCTGGCTAGAGTGAATAAATTAACAAATCCTGGGGCTCCATGACACCATTGCACCAGTTTATCACTTTTGCTATCCTCCGAAGAGGGAAAATTTCCACCTGCAAATCTTCTGGAAATTAGCCAATCCAACGATGGCTTTATTAATGATCTAAGAGTGTGCTCTGATAATAGATCCTTGTTCTATAACACATAAAAGGGAATGCTAGTTAACCGATATTATTTGAGTTTGTATTACATGTAAAAGACTTACTGTAATAAGTTTAAACATTACTATGGATTACAGAAGATGCCTTTTAAAAAAGGTATATATCAACGGTAAAGCAGACTGTTTCTTCAGAATTTATCTTACATTAATATGCGCCCTATATTCATGAACTATATATCTATTATGAGTTCCATCCAAATGTTTAGTTAATAATCGGTAAATGCAACGTTGTTGACAGTATGACTTATTTGTTTACTTTTTGAACCAGTTGGTTTTTGGATAATCTGATTTCTCAGCTTTCCTTAGATAGTTTTATACAGTTTATTTTTAGAAACAACCCAGCCAATGCACAATTCGATGACACGTCGCAGATAACAAAATATATACAAAGAACAAAAATAAAAAGTCGAAACGAAACATCGCACGACGCCCAAACTTGATATTCTGTATAGGAATAATACCATCGTATCTGGCACGAAGCTTTGGGCAACATCCATCAACCAGAAGTGCGACTTTAATGAATTTTTTTTATCACTTCTTCGCGATTTTCTCAAAAATGGCTCCAATAATTTTCTTTAAATTAATCTACTGTTTAAACAAAAAAATGCGCATCACTTTTGTTTGTAAAATTTCTTCAGGTAAATGGTTGTTTCGACAATTCTGGGGTAGAGGCAGCGTTATACTTTCTCCTCAATACCAATGTTAGAATTTCAGATTTGAAAAACTGATTAAACGAAAGTGCGACTTTAAAAGATTGGTCATTGTGACGTTGGGAATTTTCATGAAAACGGCTATAATGATTTTCTTTAAACTAAGAAATGCTTTGCACAGGTATAAACGGTATCTTTTATTTGAAAGATTTTTCGGAAAAACTGATTTTTTGGGATTCTGAATAACAGGAAACGTTACATTTCAAATTTTATTTGAGTTTTTTCAATTGGGCTCACTTGTGGGCAGTAACGTAGTCACTTCAATTACTTGCCTTGGTTAGGTACATGGATCTCCATTGTCTCTGTATTTATGTTGTAGTGTCAGTGACTAAAAATTTCAAATTTAAAGACAAATTTGGCAATGTTATAACTGTATTAACTATAGTAAGAGAAAGTCGTGCGCATGGTTCACACAGATTTGAATTTTTACTAAATTAAACTTTCCCAAACATTGGACTACTACGCATTATGTCTTTTAAAAGGAAGTTTTAATATACATAAGTCTCTGGATTTGTCTATAATTTAAATCTAATATCAAATAAATTATTGATGTTGATTGATGAATTTATCTGGATATTAAATTAAATTCAGAGACATTCCGTGGTAGCCTGCTTCATTACGTGGTCATCGACCGGTTTCGGGCGTTCGCCCATCTTCAGGATGCGTTTTGACAGACAGTGTGATAACACAGACTTGCACAGAGCAAATTCAGTTTATACAGTTTGTAGTGTATAAACTGAATTTGCTCTGTGCAAGTCTGTGTTATCACACTGCCTGTCAAAACGCATCCTGAAGATGGGCGAACGCCCGAAACCGGTCGATGACCACAAAATGAAGCAGGCTACCACGGAAAATGTCTCTGATGCTTTCCAGCTCTGCGGAACCAACCACCACAATTAAATTAAATTTATTGGGCAACTATAAATTTAACAAAATTATAAATCGTTACTCACAAGTAGTAGCATATACAGTATGCCAGCTAAACCATGAGCTGCTCCCAAATAGTTCTCTCCATGCCAGACATATTTTAAAGGACAGCTAGAGTTATCTTTATTTGATGTGCGTGTTCCAGAGCTTATCAAATGATTAATTTGCTAAAAAATAACATAATTGCCGTCAACCTTATATCAGTTAGTGCCAGGCTAACTAAACAAAACTAATTTAGTTTCCTTTTTGCAGTGCTTGTAATGTGGAAATATCAGAAAATTTTTTCTGATAGCCTACTTCATTTGTAGTATGTCTTTTGGTGGTATAACTCATACAAATTATACAAGGGGAGCAATTACTTGATTTATTTTCAACACAATACAATTTCACATAGTACATTTTACTCAAATAGTTACTTCATTACTCTATAACCTCCAGCGCGCGAACCTGGCCCCTTACTCGCGCTGTTACCAACTTAATCATTCATTCCTCATATAATATAATAAATGTACCAAAAACCAACAGTGGTTCCCATCTTCAGCACACACAGAGTGCTCCGGCAGACTTCCACACATACACTTGACCTATGGAAGTCATTGATAGCCCACTGATAATCAAGATATCCCGAAGACGGGTGAACACCCAAAATTGGTCATGCCCATAGAATGAAGCAGGCTATCATAGTACAAAACTTCAAGTTGAAACTCTTCTCAGCACTCATCAAAGTTTCTAATCACTGTTACTGTGTTACTGGAGAGGAAACGGAGAAGTTAATGGATTTCAATCTCTATATGGATATATCTCAAGTTAACAAGAAGCAGCACAACACTAACGGTTCCTAACATTAAATACATTAATTTTTTAATACTTGTTTGACAGGATAGGAAGTTTGTTTCACCTTCTTTATACACTCCTCAGGTATGACATTGCCAAGGTGTTTTCTAAGAAACAATAAAGCATATATATAACCAGCCCTACCGTACAGTAATTCATCAGGAAATTTTGATACTCTTTCAGGCAGTTTCAGCAGTCTGAAAAAATAAAAATAAAGTTAAAAATCTGAACATTCATATGACTTTTATCATTCTGGTTTGAACTGGGTTTTAAAAGTTTTAATTTTGACTAGATATTTAATTGCCTAATACTAATACTTTTTAGATGAGGAAACACCTTAACATGAATTTCCGCGCAATATTTCAAATAAAATTATAGGTCGTTATATGTGAAGTTGATGTACTAAATTTAAAGAGCGATTTGGAGAAACTGGACAAACTGAAGAAGCCATTTTGTAAAACTTCCAATGAGCGTTTTGGGCAGAATTCATCACCTTATGCCCTTGTAGCTTCTAAATGAATCATGCTATTTGAACAGTCTGCTTTTTCCATTTTTAGTTATGCTGATCCCTACATAACAATTTCGTGTTCTGAGTGTAGAGTGGTTACTATAGTTTTGTTTCATATTAAATAAACATTTATTTTATGTGTTGTGGTGGTTGGTTCCGCAGAGCTGGAAAGCATCAGAGACATTTTCCGTGGTAGCCTGCTTCATTTGTGGTCATCGACCGGTTTCGGGCGTTCGCCCATCTTCAGGATGCGTTTTTTTAGACAGTGTGACAACACAGATTTGCACAGAGCAACTATTACTAGTAATACTTACATAACTAAGTTGCTCTGTGCAAGTCTTGTTTGTCACACTGTCTGAAAAAACATCCGGAAGATGGCGAACGCCCGAACGGGTCGATTGACCGCAAAATGAAGCAGCTACCACGGAAAATGTCTCTGAATTATTTTATGTTTTATAGAAGGATCACATTGAAAGGTTATTAAATAAAAAGTGAAATTCGAAGATAAAGTCATATCTTTATACACTAAGAATATCTCAAGTTCAGAGCATATTATATAGTGGTGGCAGAAGTGTAAAAAATGTCTGAAGCACCAGAAAATATCAATGCGCTGACTGCGGCTCTGTTGAAAGCTTTTACGAGAGCAGTCAGCTTAAAAAATGAGTCCACTGCATATCAAGTCAAAACACCGGCAATTTTCGATATTCAAAATCCCAACGGATGGGATAAATGGCTGAGAAAAATTGAACTCTTTGGGAAAGCAACGGGGGTCAGCAGAAAGTTCCGAGGAACAGCAGGTTAGCATGTTGGCGTACTGCTTAGCAGAAGTGGGAGATGACCTTCTCTATTCGTTAGAAGCAACGCCAGAAGGTAGAAAAACTTATGCCCAAGTACTAAAGCTACTGAGTCCACATTGCACCTCGAAGAATTTTTTTATGAGCGTACGAAGTTTTCTAAGTGTGAAACAAAGACCAGATGAAAAGGAAGAGCTTTTTTAACGAAATGCTACATCAGGGGGTCAGCTGTGATGAAACTGTAATCACTACCAGTGCAGTGGTCAGGGTTAGGTAAGTAAATGATTCTATTAAAGTAAGTTTATTACATAAACTTGGAAGAGTTAAAGCAAAAAAAAGAAAACTAATAAATTTACCTGCCTTGCCTCTGCAGCAATCCTAATCTCCCCCTTTTAGGTTTTAAGCAGAAAATTGTATGTTTGCAAATAAGATTAACTGTAGTTATAATTGAAATTAGTATTATAATGGGCTAGATTTTAAATACTACTTCTACGTTATAGGGTAATAATAGTTTAGTTTTTGGATAGGAAAATTATTATGTTCGAGAGAGAAACGGGCAACACTGCAAGAGCTAGAGGTGATGGGGACGGGTTAGTTAGAGCTAGAGTGTGATGAGGCTCGAATGAGTTTTCCTAAGGTTGGAACAGATAAAAAAATTACTTTCCTACCAGGAACCAGACCCCACACTTATGGGATTCTAATCCTGGAAGTTCCAGGGAATGTGACAAACAGGAGAGAGGGGAAACTGATGGTTTCCCAAATTTTCCTACTGCAGGTTCAGGAAGAAGACTTCCTTTGGACAAGGAAATCACAGTTGCTCATGTCTATATTGGAAAAACTGACAATCGTTGGAGTTGAACGGGCTTCTTAATCACTGTTTTCTTATTTATTTTTCCATCAAAAAGAACTTTTCCGATCAGGTTTTTCCATATTATTTTAATAACTTCAGGTTAGTGTAAATTATATCATTTTTTAATGTAATTTAATGTGTGCAGGGTTTTGAACTAATTTTTAGTTAAGTTAAAAAAGGTTATGTTTTTGTTTACCATTTTTTTCTCGGTAATTGTTTACAAGCCGGGCCCCAAGATGGACGACCACCAACTACACTAATCTGCTTCCCCCACTCTTCTAGCACAGTAACCTTGAAATCCATGACATCGATAGTATCGATATTTAACACTTCCCCTTAAAACTACTGAAACTAGTCAAATAATTTTTTCATTCTTTCTTGCAACAGTTTCCCTGAGGTATGTTGCTCGACGCGTGTCGCTTTTTAATTAGGTGAGCGATCACCAGGATAAATGAGCTTCTATGTAATAATTAACATTGTTTAAACAAGTACAAATTATGAATTAAAATTTGAATCTAATTCGGTTATTAACTCATTTATCCTATTTAAACCAGGATAAATGAGCTTCTATTCAGTCATTCCAATTTGGCAACAATGAGAAATTCCGGAACTTATTAATAAAGTGCGGGTAGACAATGCCAATTCATCGGCAATAATAGCTTGTCGGGGATGTTTCAATAATAACCATAATGAAACAAATTCAAATATTTTTGGAATTGTAAGGTGGGCTTTATTATAGAAGGTGTTCTTTCTTATTGAATGCTTAAAAGCGCACTTTACCCCGTTAACACTAATTTTGCGGCACCTAAACCTACCTTCATTTGCAATATATTTGCAAATGTGGTACAGAAGGACACGTTTTTTCAGTAAGCAAGCACCCGTGCCTCTGCAAAAACGCGATGACTGCTGATTCGTCACAGGACAGACGACCAACTTCTAACAGTTTGTAGCCACAATTATCGCACATTTTTCTGTGTTATATAAAAAGAAATACCAATAGGTATGTGAAATATTTAAAGTATTGATTAATAAAAAAAATCTGGTGTGAAACACTCACACAACTTTCTCTTACTCCAGTTCTCAAAATGATAATTGACAAATTTTATAGTTTGTGTACCAAATTTAATGAAATTCGTCGAAAACTGAAAAAACTGTAGTAAAAGCGCACTTCCGGTTCACAATTTTCTTGAAACTCGGAATTTCCGCCATCTATTTCTTTCTAACTAATTATGTTTGGATGATAGAATTATATAATCAACTAGGATAGTACTTTGATGAAAATCTAACCCCACTCCTCCCCTAAATGCCTCGCCCTTAAAGAATTTTCCCAGATAAATGTTTTTAGATAAAAGTTGTAGATCTTTGCAATTTTTAAAGTTTTTTATATAGAAGTTTCAAAAAATCGTGGAGCCGATTTTTGCGAAAAGTGAATAATCATTAGTAACGCTGGTTAAAGTAAAACGCACTTCCGGTTATCCGATTTTTTTTCAAACTCGGAATTTTCAACACATATTTAATTCAACTACATTCATTTTAGATGACAGAGAATTTCTACAATTAAACTGAAATAGCACTTTAGATGGAAACCTATCCCCACCCCTCCCCTAAAAGTGCCCTTCAATGCATTTTCCCGGAGAAATGTTTCAAATAAAAGTTGTAGTTCTTTGTATTTGTGGTTGATGTTTGAAGTTTAAAGAAAATCGTCGGAGCCATTTTTGAGAAAATCGCAAACAAGTAAAAAATCCAACTAGTAAAGTGGTACTTCCGGTTGAGGAATTTTGACAGATAACGTAGTGTCAGATCCCAGGTGATAGATACCTAAACGGAATAACAAGTTTCAACTTCCTACGATTTTTCGTTTTTGAGCTATGCTGTTCACATGCATACATACATACATTCACACACACACACATACACACACACACACACACACCAGAGACATTTGCTAAAAACCAACTTTTTTTTGGACTCAGGGGACCTCAAACGGAATATTTCCGGTAAAAACTCGATATCGAAAATTTGACACGATTACAATACTTCCTCTTACTAGAAAGTAAGAGAAAGTAAAAAACGCAATGTAAAAGACTAGAAAAAGTAATATTTAAAATTTTGACACTTGTTATCAAGGGAAGCAGAATATTAACTGATACTAAGTGACCGTTAACGGCTAATCTGTTACGTTACTTTAGTGTGTGTGTGTGAGAGAGATTGGACTGTTCCCAGAGGGGGGTTTTGTGTTAAGAGAAAAGTAACTGAAATTAATTGGAAAACATGTAAATTGTGTGTAAAGTTAAATTTGAAGCTTGGATTACAGCCAAAACATGAAACGCATGCAAAAATTGTAGAATAAAATGGTAAAATAAAATTTTAAAATAAAATAGGGGAAAAAATCGATATGTACATTATCGGAATAATGACCGCTGCATGTAAGTGTGCTAGAAGAGTGGGGGAAGCAGATTAGTGTAGTTGGTGGTCGTCCATCTTGGGGCCCGGCTTGTAAACAATTACCTTTTTCTCTTTGTTTTCAATATTTTTACTTTCTATATATTATTTCTTATTATTTTGTACTTTTGGTTTGTTTCTAGCGATGAGTAGTAATAGTTTATTTCCTTTTTAATTGCACTCCGATTAATAAATAATTAATTAGTTACTAATTTCCTTTTCTTGACTCCCTTCACCACTCTTCTGCTAGCCGGCTGCTCCTCGAGAGGGGAGGTAACAAGTTACAAGTCTAAGAGGGGGGGAGGCCAATCGTCACCTATCTATTCAGTTACAAATAACTAAGGGGTTGATTTTAGAAAGAATTATCGAGCGCGTAAGAGAAACAGAGGCATTAGAGACTCAGTAAGAAAGCTTAAGGGCTGAGAGAAGTTGTATATCTTTGGAAGAAACTAGAAAAGGTAAACCAAAATCATTTGGTAAGTTTACATGCTTTCATTACGGCAATAAGTTTCCGTCTGCAGAAAAATACTTCGCTAAAGATATGAAATGTTACCTGTGCAACAGAAAAGGTCACCTGAAAAAGCTGTGCCCTAGAAAAAAGAATTGATGAAGTATTTCAGGATACTTATAGAGATGAGTGAAATTCAGAGAAGGGGCAAGACTCTGAGTCCACCAGGAAAGAATTAATTTACAAAGTACCACATATAGCGGAAAGCGGTGTGGCATTTTGTGTTATCTGTAAGATTAATAATTACAATCTTAAATTAAGATCGATTCGGAGGCAGATGTCACATGTCCGGGTTTGGATTCAAAAGTTGCGGCTAAAAGGAAACCAACTATTGTGGGGTTCCGCTGAGCATAGTGTAAGAAGTATAAATGGTTTTAAATAAATTTATTGAGTCTCACCCAAAGGTTTTCCAAGGCAAAGGAACGATCGCCGGTTCTCCTTACAAAGAAGAGTTAGCAAAGGATTAAAACCTTATTCAGGGTCGTATCCTCGGCGAGTTCCTATAGAGTTGAGAGAGAAGGTGAAAGGAGAGTTAGAGCCAATGGTGGAATAAGGAACACGTAACCCCAATTCTGAATCAACTGAATGGTCTTCTCCTATCTAGTATTAACCAAAAAACGGCTCAGTTAGGCTATGCGTCAATTTCACCAACTAAATAAGTACCTGAAACGCGAGAAACTAATATTACCTTCGGCAGAGGAGTCTCTTGTATAACTCGGAGATGCGAAAATACTTTCTAAATTGGATGCAAACAGTGGTTCTGGCAAGTGCAACTTCCCAAAGATTGTGCTGAAATAACTACTTTTATGACATCTTTTGGCAAGTTCTATTTTAATAGATTGCCTTTTGACAACATTAGCTCTTGAACACTTTCAAAAGAGAATGACGGAATCTGTTGTCGGCATTGAAGGCTTAGTCAATCAAGCAGACGACTTTTCAATTTTTGTATGTTCAGTAGAAAAGCATGACAAGAGACTCATTAAGGTATGAAACGTCTTAAGAGAAATGACATTACTCTGAACTCAGAAAAATATGAATTTCGGAAAACTTCATTAAATCACTTTAATTTTTGGAGCATATTGTAGAAAACGGACATGTGTTACCTGATCCCGAAAATCTTTTTAAGGGCAAGTATTATTTAAATTATAGGCATTTAAGGGTTTAAATTCACCTTCTAATCATAGGAATTGAGTTGTTTCGTGGGTATGCTCAATTAGATGAAATTTCTGAGAGGGTAGATGACCACCAAAATGAGTGGGTGTGGACCGAACAACATGAAAAAAGTTTTAATGAAATAAAATATCGGGTATCTAGTAAAGAGGCATTGCTTTTGTTTGGCAATGGCTCGGACGAAACATTGTGCATGGTGGTCAGAGATATCGCGGGATTTTAAAGCATTAGTAGAAATCTGTACTATGTTTAGAATAATGATTAATCCGAAGGAGCCTTTTGACCTCCGAAATCACCTGGGGACCCTTAGCAGAGTGTCGCCGCTGGTATTTTGCATTAGAGGAAAAAAATGATCTGTTTGCCAGGACTATTTCTTTAAAAATATGGAGCTAATTTATTTAAAGAACCTGACGTATAAAACAGTAATGTCAGTCTACATAAATATATTTGCCAGGCAAGGAGTCCCAATCACTTTGGTAGCGGACAATGGAACTCAGTTCACATCATTTGATTTCAAGAAATTGTCAATAGCCACTTCAAGCCCTACAGTCAAACGGGCAAATCGAGGGAACACTAGTATAGTTAAAAATATATTGAACAAGAATCTGGATCCTAATATCGTCCTCCTAGCATGTCGCTCAACCTCGTTAGAGAGGTTGCCAAACTGACATTTGGTCGAAAATTGCGAGCGATTGTAATAGTCCATTCTGAAAACTTGGTGCTATTCTGGCCTGATTTAAACAAGTATAGAGTTAGCATGAAGGAGATTCAAGATAGGTGAAAGAAATAGTTTACTGGAGAAACGTCGCAAGGAAACTTTGAATTCTGAATTTGTAAGAGATTGTGTGCGTTAAAGATCTGGAAGAATATGGACAAGTTCAGGACAAAACGACAAGAGATTACAGGGTGCATACAGGATCTGGAGGTCCCCAGATTACAGGGGACTCACACAGTGACATATAGTAGGAATCGAATGTTTATAATTGCGGTAAAAGGAAAGAAAAGTGGGAAGAAGGAAGAGTCCGTTGATACGAAGAGGGAAGAGTCATTCGTGGGACCCGCTTATCTGGAGGTATTTTGATGAATCACATTTTGAGCGAGAAGAAAGACTCAATCCAAACGCTGAAGATTTCAGGAAAAAGCAACAGCTGAGACAGAATTCCGAGGGAAAACAAAGCAAACAGCAAGAGAAGCTTCACAGAATCTCCAGCACAGTATGTGACTTGCAGAGGACGGATTGTGGAAGAGCCAACATTCTTTGAGGTGAATGGTTAAGCATTCTTCAGAAGGAAGAAGATATAGAGTGGTTACTAGTTTTGTTTTATATTAAATAAACATGTATTTTATGTTTTATAAAAGGATCACATTGAAAGTGAAATTAAATAAAAAGTAAAATTTGAAGATTAAGTCATATCTTTATAAACTAAGAATATCTTCAGCTGAGCTTGTGTGACCACAAACATGCATCACCGGTGAAAACTCAATTTCGAAAATCTGACGAAAAATATTCATAAAGCGACACTGTCACGACGTATAATCTCAAAGACTCGCGTTGGTAAGCGACATGGTATAACCGTTTAACAGTACCAGGGAGCACCTGAAGAAGGTTGTCCCTTAAAATTACGTAAAGAAAAAAAATATTCCCAAAGTAGACATTGCTTGTCTTGGAGGCGACTGAGGGTACATTTAACACAGACACACATACATTTTACTGACCACCATCTACGCAAAGCATATAGCTTGCTTATGTTAGAGCTATTTACCTATGACCCGAAGAGGGAGCCAGTCTAGAGCCTCCACCAAGAAAATAGCCCTGTTAGGCGATAATCTATACTCCTAAATACTGGTACCACGAAGGGTAGAAGTAATAGCGCTGGGCTGATTCTAAGGCAACGTTTTGGAGCAATGATCTCGTGCACTATCCGAATTGGATAGTAGCACTAAGGTTAACAATGTAAACTTTAGCAGCCATCCATGAGATGAGATGTGGGATACACTTTCTGTCATGTCTTCTTACGGCTTCGAGACGTGGATTATTATCAAAACGGAGGAAAAGTCACAACTAGGACGAGCTTTTGGACGCAAATCCTTTATAGGAGCACAATCTGGAAAAGCCAAACAAATCAGGAGGTGTTGGAATTGTCCTGGGAATCTGATCTCATTAAACTTATTAAGCTGGGAGGAGGACACATCATTGGAATGGGCGAGTGTAAAACACCGGAGAAGTCTAAGGAGCCTGGGAGGAGTGGGTAGCCATTGGCTGCTTTAGGATGAAGGCATAAAAAAAGGTTCAAAACCGTTCCTGGCAATGGAAGTTGGAAGATAGCCTTACTGAATCATGATGACGGGCGAACAAGCATCATGGAAGCAAGATTAAAAAAAATCTTAGAAACCCCTTTACGACTTTCTTTTGCTGCATTTAATACAATTATAAAATTGGCAAATTTTTGAATATCGGTGGGGTCCTCAATTCTGGATAACATTCAAGATTTTATCCGTCGTAGTTCTGACTAATTTCAGATTCTCATCCATCGTCAGAGAATGGTTATTAAGTTCATATAGAGAGTTGACTTCAACTTCAATTTCCAATCAAACTCTACACTGATTGATTGTTTGTATAATCTCCCGCAAAACAATAAACTAAAGTGGTGTTTGACATTTTACTCAGTTGCTCTAACATAAATTCGAAGGTAATTAGGGTACATGTACCATGGCAGTTAGTAATTGAAGTGATTATAGTATAGTCAAAAAGATTGTGTCAAGTACGTTTCAAAACGACAAGATTCCTCAGAACTCTCTGAGTTAAATTTATCCGGAAAAATATTTCAGAATAAATGATATGTTTGTATCGGTGGCTTGAATGCAGTGAGCATTCCAAATTTAAAGAAAATTGTTGGACAGTGTTCGAGAAACTTCCAAAAAACTCAAAAGCCTATTCTGAAAAGTCGCGTTTCCAGCTGATGGATTTTGACGGAAACCTTCAAGTCTGGTGCGTGGAAGCACCTAAATGTAATATGAAGTTTTTGCTTCCTCCGCTTTTCGTTTTTGTTTAACTCATACAGTGTAAACATTTGTTTCAAAGCAGTAAAAACTCAACTTCAAAAATTTGAAATCGCAGAAACAGTATGAGATTAATCTCTCACAGCAGTAAGGGAAACTAAAAATATCTGATCAAGCATGGAGGAGGCCTTGAAACAAACATGGTGATTTAATTAACCACATTAATCCATGGCCAAGATCACTCTATCATCATACCCTCTGGCTTGTACATTTATTCATAATGTTGCTACCGTGAAGCCTTAAGAGATATGTGACATCGTAATGTTTGGGCAGAACTTCCCACATTAAGCACTGACCAGATGGCAGACTTGCTAAAATTAATAAAAATTCTTGATATTAAATGGAACATGATCAACCTGACAATTAAATTTTCAACTTCCTGTGTGTTATTTTCTTTAGTATAGATTAGAGCGCCAAGGGCGAGCGGTCCAGCATCGCCCAACAAGAAGCTCACATCTCTTCCTTTTAAATTTGACAGTGCTTTATCAGTTAAATACTTTGCAATCTAGGAAACAAAAGTATATTTAAAATACAACATTACAATCTATACTGAACACAAATAATAATAATATTAATAATAACTACAATAATAATTACAACAACAACAATAATAATGATGTGGAAGGGAATAGCTAAGTGGTTAGAGTACTGGACTCCCACTCCTGGAGGTCCTGGGTTCGAGTCCAGCAGTGCTGTCTGATTTTCTTGCCCTAGGAACCTCCATAGCTACTGGCATTTTAGGTTGTCCTTTTAGGTATGTGTTGACATTTTTCTTTATAGGTTATTGATAATGTCAGCTGCTAAGTGTCTGGCGCGTTCTTGTTTATGGGAAAATGTTCGAAGTGGATATCTTTGAGCTTTTTGTTAAGTTTGTCTTTCTTACTGTATAACGTGCGTATTTCGTTTTTTATCCACAGTTTTTGTGATTGTATTTTATTAT
This sequence comes from Triatoma infestans, assembly GCA_011037195.1. Taxonomy (NCBI): domain Eukaryota; kingdom Metazoa; phylum Arthropoda; class Insecta; order Hemiptera; family Reduviidae; genus Triatoma; species Triatoma infestans. The sequence continues at coordinate 18,045 of JAAEAF010005565.1, forward strand.
TTATTTATTTTTTTAAATTTAAGGCGCTTCAACATCTATGGTCGTTAGCGCCCGGAGCCTTCTCAGTGCACTGCCGGCATCCGGACAGTGTTCTCTCGCTACAAACAACATTGTCCATAACCGAACAGTGAGCTGTAAAGGCTACTAGGAAGAAAAAAATCTAAGGGTAGCACTGGACTCGAATCCTGGACCTCCGCGTGGGAGTCTAACGTGCTAACCCACTTAGCTAATCCCTCCCCTGTATTTTCGTTTTGTATGCAGTAGATGTTTTATTTTTAAGTTGATCGTAGCATATTTTTGTTTTGGCACACCAAAATATGCTACGATCGACATACGTATACGATATAGATGACACGATTGATAAAATCATACAATATGGTACTGAAGTGACACTTTAGGAAAGCATATGTTATTGTTCCCCCAGAATCCACTAAAAAGTCAATTTTCCCGAGGAAATGTATTCAATAAAAATTATAGGTATTTATGTATGCAGGAAGCATACGAAATTGAGAAAAAATCTAATAACGTTAGAGCCTTTTCCGAGAAAATCACGAAAAACTGAAAAAAACCATTCAGTAAAGTCGCACTTCGGTTGATGGATTTTGCCCGAAACCTTAAAGTCAGATGTGGCGGATACCAAGTTTGAGCTTCTTGCGATTTTTCGTTTTTGAGACATTTTGTTAACACACAGACAATTTATTAAAAACTATTTCGCACTCAGAGGACCACAAAACATATATTTCCGGTGAAAACTCAATTTCGAAAATTTGACACGATACTAGCAGTAAGGGAAAGTAAAAATCGATGTGAAAAGCTCAAATGAATTCTTCTGCTGCAATTGATACACTTTTATTTTGCAAATTTCTGTAAAAGTCGGAATTTATAGTATAATTTAGTTCCATTTAACTCCTACTATTGATTGTGCAACGGTTCTTGTAATTTTTTCTTCCTAGGAGCCTGTACAGCTCACTGTCCGGAGGCCGGCAATGTACTGAGTAGGCTCCAGGCGCCAATGACCATAGTGTTGCTTTAAATTAAAAAAAAAAAATAGTAATCCATGCTGGACGATCCTAAACAATAGGCCTTCCAAATTAAACACTGACCACATTTTTTTTCTCTTTTCCTCTACCAGCAATTAAATCAAAGTCTCCCTTGCCAAAGGCGTGAGACTTTGTATACCCACCGGCCCGCTAGCTGAGGAAAAAATAAAATAATAATAATCCACATAGCAGCTAAAGAAGAGATAAAGGATAAAGATAAAGATAGGATAAAATAAACCTCCTCTATCCGTAGAAGTAGGGATAATAATGTAGGGGGTAAGAAAGACCGGGAAAAGACTCTGGGTATGGGGCTGCTTGATTAGGAATGCCCAAGCAGATTTTTTGTCGCCTCTTACGACACGCAGACCACGGTTGACCACTCGGTGTGAGCTATATGTCCGGACCAATACGGGCGAAAGAAGAGATCAAGGATAAATTCCATCGACGTCTCCATATCCAATCAAGGCGCGATCAATACCTTCTGTATAGCTGTGCTTTCCTATACATTCGGGATAATTAATGGAGGCCAACAGATTTAATCGCCCTACAATGTCTCATCCGCACTTCATTAACGGCGCAAAATAAGCACCATTCAAAAGCACCGGTTGAGAGGTTAATCCTTCTCCGATTGAAAGGAGGTATTACAGATATAGCTGCACAACCCTTACAGCCATACTTGCCCAGATAGCCCCCACGAAATTATTACTGCCGGAACATTATGAACGACAGCAGGGTTGTAGATGTCAGATTGCAAACTTTACCAAAGGGCGCTAAACACGCTCCAGCTATCAGCGTGTCCAATTCTGGCGCAGAGTGACTATCTGGAAAGGCATAACAGTATGGCCCAAAATCCTACACCGCGAGCTGTCGCAGAGCTTAGGACTGGTGCACTACGCCCCTCCATATTACAAATACGATCCACTACCGGTCAACGAGAATGAGCACAGTCTCTTATATTGGGATCGAATGGTGCTCACAGACCACACAGTAGCGAGTACCCGTTCAGATATAGTCTGGCACGACAAGGTCAGAGATCGGTCATTCTAATTGATGTCACTGTGCCGGAAGCCTCTAACATGCTCCTAGCATATTCGGAAAAATAAAGAAATATAGACCGCTCGCAGCCGAGATATGTACTCTATGGAAGGGGGTTTCCAGTGTGGAGATTAATTGTGATCATCTCGGGTACAAGCCTGGACCAGCGGTCGAATGGGGAGAGGCTTAGTAGAAGGCTGGGGCAAGCATGAGCCTCATGTATGAAATGCAGCAAACAGGAGTACTGCATTCCTGTAGATTAGTTAAAGAATTCCTGCAAATGAATGTACCACGTAACCCTTACCGCGTACTAGTATTATGTACAATTGACAGGACCTAATAGAACTACAATCGGAACATTATCTCCCTTGCCTTAGTGCCGCGAGGTAAATGCCAGACCCTTTATGCTGAGGGAAATAATAGTAATAATAAAAAAAATAATGAGAAATAATTGAGTTTCCGGGTTAGACCGCGTCAGTGGTTTGCTAGAAATCGAGGTTTTCCCCATATTACAATGAGTCTCTTCAGGGTCATTACACCTTGATCCTGAGAAGGGGCCTCTTTTAGGAAAACAAATTACTTTCTTTTACTAAACAGAGTCAACTGAATTTTGGTGGTAGGTGCTTCAATAACGAAAATAATAATAATAAAATAGCAATAATAATAGTCCGCTCAGTGGTAGCATGCTGGACTTGGAACGCGGGAGGTCCTGGGTTCGAATCCAGCAGTGCTGTCTGATTTTCTCGCCCTAGGAGCCTCTACGGCTATCTGGTGATGGGCAGTGTTGTCTGATGATGCTGGTGATGATGACACCAGATGGTGACGCGTCTTAAATTAAAAATAATAATAATAATAATAATAATAATAATAATAATAAAACAATCTTACATCATAAGATTCAACACTATTTCTTTTTAAATAATTAAAATAATGCAAGAGGCCGATGCCACCGTATCCAGTGTATATCGAGTAATCACTATTTCTATCAAATCCATAAACATTTTTCTCGATTCTCATAAGTAATGTATTTATCAATCTGTTTGCACTTGAAACCAACTGCGGCTTGAACTGAAATTTATAAAAATTATACATAAACTATATACTCAGTCTGTTGTAGATATTTGTATGTGTAGATAATACATCAGGTTTAAAGAACATCGCAAAAAACTAAAAAATCCATTCAGTAAAGTGATACTTCCGGTTGAAGAATTTTGACAGGTAACCTCCTGTCGGATCTCATGGTGATACCTAAATAGAATGCCAAGTATGAACTTGCTGCCAGTTGCTGACGACTCGGTTATAACATTAACTTACCTGATATGTGCACACAATGACAATAGCTGTACAAAGTGTTGTAATTAGTGATTAGTGTTAGTGAACTGACCAATCGAACTCGCAAGCTAGCTCGCACTGTGCAAACAAGTCTTAAACGGATTATCAAGTTTGCATTTTCTGCGATTTTTCGTTTTCTAAGGACCACTCTTTTGGACTCAGGGGACCTCAAAATGTGTATTTCCCGTGAAAAGTATACTCAATATCGAAAATTTGACAGGATTACAATACTTGCTTTGACATTTGTTAGAGAAAGTAAAATGAATAGTGAGCATACGTTAAGCAAACGCCAACATTAGAATTTACCATACACACGACTACCCTAATTTACCGTCCCAACCAAAAATTTATTTATACCTTTGTTTCGCTTCACAATTTAGTTAATTTTAACAAAAGTAAACTGAGATTTTTCCTACTTAATTAGTGAATGAAAATCTTCATAGGATAAAGCTTTCAATTTTCATCAAATCACGTAATTTATTATTATAATTATTTGCAACTACAGTAAACTCAAAATCCAACTAAAAATCTTACTTGGTTATTTTCTAGATAATCACTTTGTAAATTTTCGTCAATTTGTGGATAGTTATTTGTTATGTGTCTATCAGCCATTTGTGTTGTGATACTTCCACCGCATGAAGTCAAAATATTCAAAATGAGGAAAAGAGGAAATATGATAATTAACCTAGCTCACTGCAGTAGGAAATAAACCAAGGGAACATAAGTGTAGACAAATCATATGGTAATAAAATGAATTTCTCATTTTTTTGTTACATCTGATCTAAAGTAAGCCCACCTTTTCAGTATCACTTTACACTTGGTAATGTTCATTAAAACTGCTACAATTATACTTTCCAAATGTGATATAAGAATATCTGCACTCACTTAAAAAGTAAAAAAAAAACAAGCACAGAGATAACTATTGCAAAGTTATTATTATTAATTTTTACATTATAAAAATCACCAATAAAAACTACCATTGAAAGGCAATAATAGCTGTTAATAATAAAATTAGGATTGGTAAATGACGGTTTATGCGAATTTTTTCTGTAAACTTTTAGCTTATTATGTGAAATAATGTGAACTGTTTTTGATGTAACTGTGCATTTTAAAAGTGTTTTTTTATCGTTTTGTTAATGGACATTTAAAATATACTGAAAAGGACAATATTGCAAATACTTTATTTTATCGAACTTTAAATATTAACTTTAATTGGACACCTAGTTCCAAAAGTAGCCACATGGCTCACAAGGAGCAACAGTCTGATACAACAGGCATTGTAACATATGATTCAAGCAGGGACAATAAATTAAATGAAAATAATGTGTTTAACAACAACAATAACAATAATGCAAAAAAAAATTACACCACAAATTCATTAAATAAAACTGCAAAACGGCCAAGTAGTGCGGGTAATTCAGAATTACCGGAAAAAAATAAGTTAAACCTCCAAAGGAGTGCAAACAATCTACTACTCAAAAAAGTAGTAATCTGATGCGCACACAGTCTCTACAATCCTTAGGTGGATCCTCTAGAGACATTACACCTTTGATATCGAGGACATCTCCCTCGACAAATTTGTGTACCCCAAATCTTTTTGCGCCGTTAAGTTAACGATGAGCAAGAAACGCCTCAAGAGAACCCATCAACAAGCAAGTCATCAAAACCTCCTCCAATTTTCGTTTCAAATGTAAATGACCACTATAGTTTTGGAGAACATTAACACAACTACTTGGAGCCTCGACCTTTGACTGCGAATCACGAATAGATAACATAATGCTATCTACTAAAACTGTGGATGGCTACAGAAAAGCAATAAATTATCTACAAGAAAATCAAGCTCAGTACCACACTTATCAGATGAAACAAGATAAGGCTTTCAGGGAGGTACTGAGAAACCTACACCACACCATACCCGCAGAAGCCATGCAAGAAGATCTGAAAAAAAATGGCCACAAGGTCAGAAAGGTGACAAATGTGAAACATCCAGCTACAAAGGTGCCACTACCTCTATTCTTCGTCGACCTTGAACCTCAAGAGAACAAAGGTATTTACAATATTAAAGCCCTTGCATGTCAAGGGTCAAGGTAGAGGAATCATACAAAACAGCAGAGCTTATCCAGTGTAAGCGATGCCAGCAGTATGGCCACAGCATAACGTACTGTAACCATAGGCCAAGGTATGTAAAGTGTGCTGGATATCATTTATCCACTGAATGAACAAAGCCTCGAGACATCCTGCAACTTGTGCACTTTGCCAGGAAGGACATCCCGCTACTTATAAGGGTTATCAAATTCATAAAGAGTTACAGCGCCTTCGGAGGAAAACAGGCACACAAAATGGCTGCAGTTCTCAACCACATCCAGGAATGAAGAAATGCCTCTGCCCAAACCGACAGACTTTCCTCCACTACCACAGAAGGAGCTTCCACAGCAGCAGCCACCATCTCAGCCATCTACAGTTACTGGCATCGTTCCGCTGGGGTCTCGGGGTCACCAACCAACTCCACACCTATCTCTATTGACATGACTACAATGTTGACTTCCTTCATCTCTGAATTCAAAACACTCATCAAACCACTCATCAGTCTTCTTATAACACTTGTAACAGATCCCATTCTTAGACTTACAAACTCTTCACCCTCATCCTCTTCACTTAACCATCTTTTTCATTCACTTGCAGTCCTTTCTGGAACGCAAACGGGCTGAATGCCCACAGAGACGAACTAGATATTTTCTTGCATGACGAACGAATTGACGTTGCGCTAATAACAGAAACACACTTCACTGGACGATCGTACTGTAACATAACCGACTGCACTACTTATAGAGCAGACCACCCGGACGACACAGCCATGGTGGCGCTGCCATTCTCATCCGCTCCTCATTAAGCCGTTATTCTAAAAAAATATTACCTTTATCCAACCTGGAGCCATACACTACTTGCTTTCCCAACCTGTATAAATAGAGCTGTTTAAGATGCAGCTTTTCAATATGCCTTCAAGAACGTTGTCAGTTGCAATATCATCTGTATAATTGTGTTAGATCCGAACATATAGTAGTTGAAAAAGTTTACTTTTTGTATTGGGAGAGACTGATTTTCTCAACGATACAATTGCATAACTTGCGGTTACATTCTTTTCCCCGACTACGAGTTCGACGTCAATAAGGTAATTTATAATAAATTTCATTCAATTTTGCATACAAACAATAAAATAGTGTTGAAATGTTATCGGTGTAATAGTAACCTAATTGAAGAAAGATCAGTATGAATTGTGCATCCTGTAGTATAAGTCTGAGAAGATTTGTAAACAGATCTGCAACTTAACAAACGATACAATATTGCTTCATTTTTGAACGCATTTTTGAACACGAAGTATGGAGATGGAATAGCTGTAATTCTACATTATGACAATGAATTAATAACTACATTTCTTCCAAAACGTTTTATAAATTGCATTACCGAGGACGATATTGCAAACTGTAAAGGTGAGTTCTACAAAATGGAAAATTAATTATTTAAATTAATCTTTAAACTAAAAATTTGTTTTTTTTTTTGGTGATTTAGCGTTGATTTACAAAGGAGAAACAATTTCAATTGAATTTGAAGAACCTGTGGAGGAGGAGGAGGAAACACCCCCACCAAAAAAGGCCAAGAAAAAAGCTGTAAACTAATTTTTTTCTTGCAAGATATTTATTTTATTCTTTTTAAAATATGCCTTTTTTACTTTGTAATAAATGTGGAAAATCTTTTTCAAAAAACATACAATTTTAATTGACACAATTCATCATGTGTAAAAAAAAATGTTCCAAATGGACAATACATTCTATACTTTAGGCTCAAACATACTCAAAAGTGTGACCGACAACAGAAGATACTGCTGATCATACACCACATAGAAAACGGTAACGTTCCCGATAGAAAATGGTGTTGTAATTACACCAACATTAAATAATGCGGCGCAAAATATTTAAAAGATCCGGTTTTATTTTTACAAAACGATGTAATTTTAAAATATTTAATTAATGCTAAGAAAATTTGTTAATTTATAAATGTTGCTTGAATGTGTTTATACTAAGAATTCTTCTTCTTCAGAATGTATAGATGCAAATTTGAACCGAAATTGTTGATCATTCTACTAACTTAATTCACTACCTTCGGAGAGCTTATGAAAAAATAATTAATGAACTACAAGAGTTTGATCTTGATGGAAATTACATTCAGTTGATACAAAATATAAACGACTGTCTGGTCGCGGATACATCCCTTTGCCAATATGTGCTAAACACGCAGTCATTATGTAATAAAGATGATTAATGTTTCAAATATGTTACAAAATTTTAACTCAGTTTTTGAACTATGGAATTAAAATATAAACATCCTCTCTCAATGTAATATATTAACTTAAAATTCTCTTATAATATATTTTCATCTTACAAAGTTTCAAAATGTCCATATGCATATGTAGCCACTTTTTCCAGATTCCATCATTTGTAATAAATACCATGTTTGTGCAGGTTGGGACACGTTAAGACAGGCCACCTACTTATAAATTTCAATCAGTTGCAATCATGATCTCGTCGGGTGCGTGTGTCGTAGGCATGCAGTGCTTCATAGACAACTCAAAACTGTATATTGCGAAGGAATTGTCTATCTTAGACTTGGGGAATCTTTCAAGTGGGCATTGGTTGTTTAAACCACCAGAGAAACTGTCATTAAATGCATTCAGTTGCCGAGTAAATTCATGGTTAACCAGAAAATGCCATCAAATTAAATGGGAAGAGGGGGAGGTGGACTATGTGGAATTAAATGCTATTGTACACAAATATCTTAGCCGTTACAACATAATCTTTGTAAAAGGACTTCAGGAACAGCAATTTTTAAATCATTATTGTGCAAATGTTATCAACCTAGAAGAATTCGATTGTCCTCAAATTTCACAATTAAGGCCTCTAAACGATGATACTCAGTGCCTTCATCATAACAAGAATCCGACGATGTGTACCCAATTTCATGCATTTGCTCTTTCACACTGGATATTTATTTCAAATTTATTAAGAAAAATTTAAATTTATATGTATTTTCATGTATTTGCTCTTTCACACTGGATATTTATTTCAAATGTATTAAGAAAAATTTAAATGTATTATATTTGTATAAAAAACTTTGTTTGTATATAGGTAATTGTTAAATTGAAATTATATTAAAAAATTACATTTAGAAAATTTCGTTTTCATTAAGGGCAAGTCCAAACTGTATTAAAACTAGTTTAAAATAAAATAAACAAAATGTACATTATGTCTTTTTATACCACCCAAAACCCAAGTTTTAGAAAAATGCAAGTAAAAAGACCAAGTTTAAAAACCCAATAAACAAGACAATTGAAGCACATCTAAATGGTACATTTTATACACCATACTTGTATCTTTGCATCTTTGTTTAATGTATCTTTGTCAATACTTGTGTCAGTCAATTAACTGATGGAAATTATAAAAAATATATTGAACTCAGACTTTATTTAATTACAGTATCCCCAATTTTAGATTTGCACAGTTCGTTTAAATTTGGTAAAAGACGTACAATTGTGTATTTGAATAGTTTGAAAGGTGTACGCCATGCCGATTTTATAGCTATAGGTGATTGTATTTTGATAGTATGGGTGTTAAAATTTGAACATGTTAGACACAACAGGGACATTAAAAGGATTAAAGGACATTAAAATATTTAACATTATCTATTTTAACTAAATGTTATAGATTAAAGTAATTGAGCATAATTATGTTAAAAAGACATTAAAAGATTAAAAATATTTAACATTCTCTATTTTAAATCTATTGCCATTCTTTTTTAATGAATATAATTATATATAAAAAATGGCATTTAAACGATTAAAATATTTAACATTATCTATTTTGACTAAATGTTATTAGAATTAAGTAATTGAGCACAATATAATATGATCATAATTATGTCAAAAAGGACATTAAATGATTAAAATATTTAACATGATCTATTTTTGACCAAGAATTAAAGTAGTTGGGCATAACTATGTCAAAAAGGACAATAAAAGATTAAAATATTTAACATGGTCTATTTTTGACCAAGAATTAAAGTAATTGAGCATAATTATGAACATTATCTATTTTTGGCCAAGAATTGAACTTACACAATAAACAACGTCACTATTGAAGTATGATTATTTATTCCAAATGAACTAGACATCACTATAGTCTAGTGCTTAGCAGAGTTGACTCATGACTAAATTATTGAGGTTCAATCCTAATTTAAACAACTTTTTTTATTTTGTATTAAAATATTAATTTAAATATTTAAGATATTTATTTAATCATCGGAGCGCTCTCGGTCAAAGTCAGGCAATATCAAGGTCATCGGAGGGACGCTATCGGTCAGGAAAAGGGAGCGCTCTCGGTCACAGCCAAGAAAAGTATCTTAGCCATTGTGCCAGAAAGTACCTAAATACCCTACTTACCTCTTTTTGTCTCACTACCGCCTAAAGCATTTACTCTCTCAGACATTAAGTACGTCATCAAATCACTACCTTCTAGAAAACCTCCCGGCTAAGACCTCATAACTTCCGAAATTCTTCATCTTCTTCTTCTTATTTGACGCGACAGTCCGTCTAGCGAACCTTGGCCTCCGTCAAATGTTTCCGCCAGTTTTCCCTATTTTGGGCAGCCACTTTCCAGTTACGTACGCCTAGCAATGCCAGGGCATCCTCCTTCACTCCGTCCAACCAACGTAGCTTTGGCCTGCCTCTCTTCCTACCGCCATGTAGTACCATTTGCATAAGTCTCTTCGGCACGTCATTATCACACATTCTAGCTACATGTCCCGCCCATCTTAGTCTGCCTATTCTTATCACTTTACTGATGTCCGGTTCTTTATATAGAGAGTAAATTTCCGTGTTAGTGCGTTTTCGCTAAGTCGGGCCATCCCGTATTGGTCCAAATATTCTTCTTAAAATCTTTCTCTCAAAAATCAGGAGGTCTTTTTCATCTGTTTTAGAAAAAGCCCACGTTTCCGAGCCATAAGTTATAACTGGGCGAATTAGTGACTTGTAGAGGATGACTTTAGTCTCCCTAGATATCAGCTTGCTTTTCATCTGCTTGGTGAGTCCAAATTAGCATCGATTCCCGCTTATTGTTCTATTTTTAACCTCTGCTGATATTTCATTCCCTTGGGTAACCACGGATCCGAGATACTTAAAGTGGTCAACCCTCTCGAATCTATAGGAACCCACCGCTATATCGGTGCCACCACCGCCTGTACCATCATCACCAGTCCGCATATACTTTGTTTTGGCCTGATTGACAGCTAGGCCTAATTTCTTTGCAGCTTCATCTAAACATATGAATGCTTCTTTCACCCCCTCGAAAGATCTCCCGATTATGTCGACGTCATCTGCATAGGCCAAGATCTGTATGGTTTTATCGAAGATCGTTCCCTTCAATTGGGTTCCAGAATCTCGCAGGGCCTTTTCTAGCGCCATGTTGAACAATATGCACGACAGTGCGTCCCCCTGCCTTAATCCTCTCCCACATTCAAAATCTTTGGAAAGGTTACCTTGTATTCGAACAGCACAGTTAGAGCCTTTCATAGTCATCCGAATCAGTCGGACAAGTTTTGGGGGTACAGACATCTCTAATAAGGCCTCGTAAAGCTCCTTCCGCAGAATGCTATCATAGGCCGACTTGTAATCGACAAAGATGTGGTGGGTGGTGATATTAAATTCCCTACTTTTTTCCAAGATCATACGCAAGGAGAATAACTGATCTGACGTTGACTTGTTAGCCCTGAAACCACACTGGTAATTTCCTATCTCTCTTTCGGCATGCGGGAGCAGTCTTTTATAAATAATATTCGATAGAACCTTGTAGGCGCAGTTTAATAAAGATATTCCACTATAATTATTACAGTCCAAATGATCTCCCTTCTTAAATATTGGACAAATTATTGCCATACTCCAGGCTGGTGGCATTTGTGCTGTAGTCCACACTTTTAGAAAAATTTCCAGTAGGATCCTAACAAGATCATTACCTCCAAATTTTAGAAGTTCAGACGGTAGATCATCTAAACCCGGAGATTTGTTACACTTCAGTTTTTCCAGTGCCTCTATTATTTCACTTTCTTCTGGGGGTTCAATTTCTTCACAATATTCCTCTCTCGGGCTGGTCTCTTCCCGCCTAATACCGTTCATCAATTCTTCAAAAAATTCTGCCCATCGATTCAAAATTCCTTTATCACTGGAAGCCAGCGATCCATCCACCAGGCGGCATGGGCCTAATTTTGGCTTGAATGGGGTCCTAACTCGGTTAACCTTCTGAAAGAATCGTCTAGTATCTTTTGAGCCTTTTAGCTCCTCAATTTTCTGGATTTCGCTTTTTTCCCACTGTCTCTTTTTTTTCCTGTGCACACTCTTCTCTCTTCTTCTCCATGCCCTGTACTCTTCCTTTGATGCCCTAGTCGATCTTACTTGTAGCATTCTCTTGTAGGCC